>JARHVA010005442.1:205000-267500 GCA_037957365.1 Torreya grandis
AGCTTATTATCATGTTAAATGGTAATTCTTATTTAATATCGTAAGGGATTTTGGTTTTGATAGCGCTTAGATTGAGTGAGTCAAGAGTTGTGTCATGTCTTCTTCCTTCTCTATGTTGGTAAATGGTGAGCCAACTAAGATTTTTGGAGCTTCTAGGGGAATTAAACAAGGTTATACTTTATCTCCTTACCTATTCATTTTAATTTCTAAGGGTTTAAAGAGATTTATTAGATCTTACATGGAGTTGGGTCTCATCTAAGGTTGGAATTGGGGAAATAATATTCCCCCCAATCCCATATTTAGTTTGTGGATTATACTACTCTAATGGGTAGGGCTAGAGTTAATGAAGCTATCACTTTGTGAAAAGTCCTAGATAATTTTTGGCTACATTGGGATAGAGTGTAAATGAAGGGAATTCTTTAATTTATTTCTTTAATACTCAAAAGTTTATTCAAAGGAGAATTGTAGGTATCTTTAGATTTTAGATTGGATCACTTCCTTTTCCTTACTTTGGCATTCCTCTTGTTGTTTATTTGCTCCCTAAGTTATTTTGGTAGGAGGTTATTTATAATCTCCACAAAAAGGTTGGCCACTGGACTTGTAGGTAGCTCTCTTATATAGGGAGAGAGACTCTTTTCAAGTCAATGGTTTAGGCTCCACCTCTATACAAGTGTTTTATGTTGTCTACCCCTTCTTGCTTCATCAAAGACTTTGAGAGTCTTTCTAATCACTTTCTTTAGTTTGGTAACCTCTTTTATAGGAAGTGGAGCTTGATAAAGTGTGATGCTAATTGCAAGCCAAAGCAAGAAGGTGGGTTGGGTTTACGTTGGGTTGATTTGAATGGGTAGGTTTTAGCTTCTAGGCTTTAGTAGAGATGGTATTAGAAACAACATCAGATATGGGATAAAATCCTTACTTCAAAATATCTTAAGGATATAGAGAGTGTTGATGTGCCTCATTTTAACCCAGTGGGGAAGGGTTCTATGATTTTGGGTACCCTTAAAAGAGGTTCCAAGTTGGTCAAATAGGGGTTGTTTTGGATATGCAATAGTGGATTAGATGCTCTTTTTTGGTTTAATTATTGGGATGGCCATCCTTTTATTATGTCAACTTACCCTCATTTTTAAACTTTAAATAGTCATTTCCTTGATTTTGGATAAAGTCAAGTGGCATAATTTAAATCACCTTAGGTACTAGATTAGGTTAATATCTACAAGTGGAAGGACCCATAGGAGTATCCTCCTAGGGGATCGATGGAGGATCATCAATAGCTGGACACTATTCTAGCTAGTCAAGTTTGTAACTCTCTTTTAGGAAGGGATGCTCTAACCTAGGGACCTAATCTAAAAGGTAAATTATCTATTACATTTGGTTATCAGGTGTTGGAAAAATAAGTATTTGGGTGTTTGAGGGTCCTGTGGTAGAAACAAGTTTAGAATATTTTTTCTTAGCCTAAGTGTAATTTATTTTCCTAGTTTATGGTTCAAAGAAGATGCCTCACCTAAGAGAATCTTTTGAAGCATGGTTTTTATGGTTGTTCTATGTGTTTCATGTGCACTTGTCATGAAAAGTTTACTTCCCACCTCTTTTTAATGTCCCTTTGTTAGAATGATTTGGAACTATTGGTGGGGTATCTAGAGCTAGCCATGTAGACATGTCTATTCTTTGGATGACTTTTGGAAGGGATAGGGGAATTCTCTAGCTAAATTTTTTTTCTTAATATAGCTTAGATTATTGTTCTTATCTTGATTATTTAGCATATCTAGTTATAATGCAACCATAGGATGTTTTTAGATATGAATCTACTAGTTGGTCAGCTATGATTGAGAATCTTAGGGGTTATCTAGGAGACTCTGTCTACTAAGTGTGATTTATCTATACCTATGGATCTTGTTGATTTAGGTGTGGTTAGAACTTTGGTAATTTATGTTATTAGTAAGATGGGTTTTTACCTAGGAATCAATGGTGTGAAAGGGGGAAGAATTAGTGAAGTGGCCATTGTAATCCCCCTCCTCTAGGTGAGCTGATAATAAACACTAATGGGTCACCTAGAGGTAATCTTAGACATGTCAAGGTTGGTGGTATTAGCAGGGATAACTTGAGGGTGGTGGTTTTTTGTTTTCAATATATAAATGTCAGCCAAATAATAGCTTTATGGAGGCCTTATCTATTCTTCTAGAACTAGAAAAGTCTTGTGCCCTTGGTTGGAGGTGTATTGTTTACAAGTCAAATTCCTAGGTTGTTATTGATATGCTAAATAATTGTCATCTTGATGATGTGAACTGGTAGTTGGCTATTATGGTCAAAGAAATAATTTATTTGGGTAGGGTTTTAGATTCTATCACCTTATGGCATATCCCTCAAGAATGTTATAAGGTGGTGGATGGCTAAGATAGATGGGTATATGAGAAGATGGGTACTTGGAATGTGGATGACTGGGGAAGCCTTCTTGGGGATGTTTCCCAGGTTATTAAAGATTTTGTTATGGAGGATATGAGATGATTCTTGGGAGTGTCTTGATAAATTTGGTTTGGTTTTTAGACCCCTGGTGGGTTTGTTATTCTCTTGGGCTTTATATGGATTTTTTGGATCAATAAAGTTTTTACCCCCTTTTTATTAAAAAAATATTAGAGAGTGATGTAAATATAAAAATTAACTATATTACTGAAGTTATAGAAACGATTTTTTCCACCCATGACTACCTTATAGATCTTATTACTCTATTTGAATATAAATTGCAGCATATCCATTCACTAATTTTGAGTGTGTATTTGCATAAAATATGGGAACCAAAGGAGCAATACTTTACATAATATATTGAGTAACATTGTAATTTCTAGAAAATATGAGTAAATAAAAATGAATTATGATGCTTTAGGTCAATTCTCAAGACTTATTTGTGCCTCTAGAAGACCTTAATTTTTTTATGCACCACTTTTTCTAGTAATGTATGATTGAAGACTTTGACTCTCTCCCTAGGACATGAAATATGATGGACACATATTCTCTCTCTACATTTAATTTTAGAGATTTTTTTTTAAAAATTGACAACCTTAAAAAGATACTTATAAATATAATCTTTATGTTGTATCCTTTTTAATTTATGATAGGGACTAAAAGTGGTACTTATCTAACAAAAGAGGAAATAAACATCATTTCATTAAATCTGAACATATTCCTAAGAATTTGGACTTATAGTATTTCCATTTATGGTTTTATAACTATTGAAATTGGATTCCCATATTAGTATTATTGGGTTTTAACTAGTGGGATATCAGATTCAAATATTTTTATTATTTGTTTTAATTAGTATGATATTGGATTCTAATATAACTATTATTGGATTCTAAATTCAAGTGTGGAATCATATTCTAATTATATCTTAGATGAATTTTCACCTTTATATTCATATTTAGTGAAAATGGGCTAATAGTTGAACATAGTCCAATATTTAAAATGGGTCTTAATAATTTATATAATGTGACTCCATATTGTTGTCATACTATTGCCTAGTTATATTTATTATAGTAATGTTTAATATTTATCCAAAATTTATCATATATTAACCAATCACATCATGACATGGAATATTTAAAAATATTAGTACAAGGCTAAAAAACACACTTACTATCACCATGTGCCCAATGTAAAACATATTTATCATTATTATTAATAATCCTATGTAAAATCAGCAAGTGCCCATTCTAAATTAGATAATAACATTCAATTTTGTTTCTCATATTATCAATTTATAGGTCATTAATCTTATCTCAATGTGTAGAATGGACATGTGCCCATTATACCTAAGATAATAGCATAGGCATCTATTGCTCATATCACTCTTATAGATTCATGTAGAATGGACATGTTCTTATAAAACCAAATATGGTTACCACATACATTAATCAAAATTTCAAAAGTTCAGACTTTATTTACTAGTATATTTCTATAAATAATTAATCACTTCAAAACCAAAATGATGTGATTTGAATGGCTTAGCTATTGTATATTTATTAATTAATGATGTGTATGGAATTCATCAATGTGAATGAGAGATAACTAGATTTTTTAATGTTTTTTATCCATGTTTTAATAGGCATTAAACAATATGGATACAGTGCTTCATCTTATTCTCTTCTAGAAGGTTTTAAATATTGGAACCTCACCTTTTTAGCAACATGCACATCCATCAATGGATTCAATGCTTGTATAATTCTCAATTTTTAATAAATTTATTGTCTATGAAAATGTGTAATCACTAAAATATGTCATAGATCAATGTTCACAAATTCAACTTTCATGTAGTATAATACATCGCATCTTCATAACTAATGAACCCAACCATAGATTAATGTGAATTACACAAACTCACATGTCCATGAAGGCAAATTTAATTTTATAGTTAACAATCCTTAGTATGTTATCATATAATTATGAGAACAAAAAGTTATAAATATGAAGAGATAAACTAGGCTAAAATTTTCAACAGATTCATTCATTTTGTTGATGACACATTGAGAACAAAATAGACCTCGATGACTCCATGGATTCTTGATAACTTTAAATCCTAAAATTGAAATAATTTCCTTGTAGCTCAATGCTTCACAAGCCAATCTTCCTTGCATCAACAATTTTTTTTTCTTTTTCAAACACATATCATTAACTTAGTGTTACAAAACCTCATTTTTACTATTACATATCCCATGAACTTAAGTAAAATAATGCTAGTAAATGAAAACTATTTGAAATAATATTTTGATTAAATATTTCAATATTAATCAAAATATATTATTAGCTTTACATAATTATGAAAATTAATATTAAAAAAATTATTAATCTTACATTCATATTTAATAAATAATATGGTTATTTTTTTAATGGGTCAGTAGTAAGAATCTTCAATAGAAGCGGGCCTAAAAATTCTTAATAGAAGTTCATTAAATAGAATTAATCAATGTCAATATTCAATTCATATTAAATAATTAAGGTACATGTTGAGTGTGGAGCCCTTTGGGGCTATCACATGACCATGGGGATATATTTTTGGGGCCTAGAGAGCTCCACAAATTTATGGAGCACATTTTTCCCCACTCCACCTTTTGTGGAACCATGCTTCCATGTAAGTGGAATATTTGTAGTATTTTATAATTTTTGTCTTTCATATTTTTTGGAGTTAGTTGTTAGATGTATATTTTCCATGTTGACTTCCATATTTTTAGGGAGCTAGTTGTTTATTACAAAAGGGAATGACTTTCTTGCTTCAAGGAGTTGGTTATGATCACGTCTTTGGAAAATGTGCTTTTTGAAAGAGGAGATATAAACATGGTGAGTTCCTCCTTAGGTGGGCTTATGGATGAACTTTCTTACGTGTAGGAGAGTTTTCACCTAGTGGATAATGATTATCTTGGATAATCATGGTGATTTTCTCCTTGTTTGGTGGATTTTATTTCATTTTCTATATATACAGGTGTGATGTGATCTTTAGAGGTTGATGTGTTTATTTATAGGGTGTGGCTTTTGATAGATAGCATCAAAGTGTAGATATTTTTCAAAGTGCATGTGTTTATTTATAAGGTTTGGTATAATATTTTATGAGATACAGTATTGTGCAGGTGCAGGTGAAAGTGTAGTAGTAGCATATGTTTAGCATTTTCTACAAGAGATTCTATCTCAATGAGAGGTCTTTGTAGTCTTGTTTTGTTTATAGATTTTATTAAGGAACTTTCTTGGTGGATATATCTCACATTAGGTGAACCATGATAGATATATGTTATGGTTTTATTGTTATTTTGTTCTCTCCATTTATGCTTTCATTTAACTATGATTTGAGGAATTATTTTCATGATACATGCTAGTGCATAATTAAATCTGATTTCACATTTAAAATTTGGTTATGTGATTTTATGGTGATTTAAATCTGGTTTAAATTCTTGTAATTCCTAACAATTGGTATCAAAGCTTTTGTGTGTTTTTTATGAAGTGGTAAATCATAGGAATGGTTATTATCTTAAGTGGGATATATGGGATAAGAGATAAAATTTAGGGTTGAAAAATTTGATGGTAATAATTTTGGTTTTTGGAAAATGCAAATGGAAGATTACCTATATCAGAAGGAGCTTCACCTCGCCTTGGAGGGGAAAGTAGAACAACTTGTAAGTATGAGGGATGTGAATTAGTCATTGCTTAATAGGAAGGCATTAGAGCCATATGGTTATGCCTTGCATCTTATGTTTCTTTTAACATTTTTGATGAGAAAATTACAAAGGATCTTACGGATAAATATAGGAAATTTTATGAGAAACCCTCAGCTTCTAATAAAAAAATTATTATAAAAAGATTGTTTAACATGAAAATGTTTAAGAATTTTTCAATTTCTAATCATCTAAATTATATTAATATGATTGCAAGTATTCTAATTTTTTTTGGAATTAAGTTTGATGATGAAGTTAGAGATGCATTTATTTTGTGTTATTTGCTTGATAGTTGGGATAACTTGGTTATGGATGTGAGTAATGTAGTCCCTACCAGGGGAAGCTTACATTTTTAGGATGTTGTAGGTATGATTCTTAGTGAGAAAATTGAAAGAAAATCACTGGTGAATCATATTTAGGTAATGTTTTGTCTATTGATACTAGAGGGAGGCAAAAGGACAAGAGCAAAGGCAACTGTGGAAATTCAAAGGGTAGATCTAAATCTATATCTAGATCCAAGATGATATGTTGACATTGTGGGAAGAATGGACACTCAACGAAGGATTGTTGGTCACTTCATGATAAGAATGCCAACAAGGAGGGAAAAAATGAGGTCAATGTGACATCAGGTAAATCATGTTAGGATGCCTTAATTATTTCTATGGATAATTTTTTTGAGTCTTGGGTATTAAATGTAGGGGCTTCTTTTCATGCCACCCCACATAGGCATTATTTTATTGATTATATTCAACAGAATTTAGGACATGTTTATCTTGGTGTTGATGAACCATGTGAGATAGTAGGGAAAGGTTATGTTTAGGTGAAAATTTAGAATGGGAAGAAATGACTACATAATGATGTCAAACATGTGCCTATGTTGAGACAAAATTTGGTTTCAATAAGGCAATTGAGAAATGAGGGTTTTTTAGTAAATTTTATTGTAGATTCTTGGAAAGTTACCAAAGGTGCTCTTTTCATTATGAGAGGTAATATAGTTGTTACTTTATTTTTGACTAATAGTGTTGATTCTTTTGATTTAGTTGTTAAAGATGGAAATACAACTATGTGGTACTACAAAGTCAGTCATATGAGCCATAAGGGCATGGAGATCTTAAAAGATAAGTTGCCTGGATTGAAAGACATATGTCTAGACTTCTATGGGAATTGTGTGTATGGGAAATAGAAGTGGGTTAAGTTCCTTAAATTTGGACCCACAAAAAAAGAGCACAAGTTAGTGTTGCTACATTCATATGTATGGGGACCAACTTAGGTATCTTCTATTAGTGGTTCCAATTATTATGTCACTTCTATTGATGATGCAACTAGGAAAGTTTGCATTTATTATATTAAAAACAAATGTAATGTATTTGACACTTTTAAGAAGTGGAAAGCCTTATTTGAGAATGAAATAGATCTCAAGTTGAAATGTCTTAGATTAGATAATAGAGGTGAGTATTGTAGTAATGATTTCTTTGATTATTGTTCTAACAATGGAATCCATAGGCAAAGGATGGTTCTAAAAACTCCATAGCAGAATGGGGTATCTAAAAGGATGAAAAAAATAATAATAGAACATACTATGAGAATGAGGTTACATGTAGGGTTGCATTTACAGTTTTGGGTAGAAGTAGTTAGCATGATAGTTTAATTAACAAATAACCTTCTATGCCTTTGGATGGAAGAATTCTTGAACAAGCTTGGTCTAGTAAGAATGCTGATTATTATTTTCTTAGAGTCTTTGGATGTGAGGCTTTTTTTCTCATTAAGAAAGAGTATAAGACCAAGTTAAAGGCAAAATCATAAAAATTTACATTTTTTTGATATGATGAGGATTGGTTTTCATTTATGGAGAATTAAAGATAAGAAAATATTTTGATCTAGAGATGTAGTCTTTAATGAAAAAGTCATGTATAAGAATCATTTTTAGGAATAGGAATAGGAATAGATAATGTACATAGTGTTGGATAACATTGTGTATGGTAAAGTATCTAATGAATCAATTCAAGAACCTTCTACACATGGACCCCAAACTCCTATGGTAAGAAGGTATTCTAGGGTAAGAAGCGCACTTGAACATTTTTCTCCTTCTTTGAATTATTTTTTACTCACTACCAATGGAGAACCAAAGTGTTATGATGAAGTAATGTAGGTAGATGTCAGGATGAAGTGGGAGTAAGCCATGGATGTGGAGCATAGATCTCTCATGGAGAAGCAAATGTGGGATTTGGTAAGGCTACCCAAGGGCAAGAGTGCTTTGCCAAACAAGTGGATCTTCAGAATAAAAGAAGAAGATGAAGGGAGAAAAAGGTATAATACCAAGATGGTGGTCAAGGGGTTTTCACAAAAATAAGGTATTGAATTTGATGTGATTTTCTCTCTTGTTGTAAAAATGACTTCCTTTAGAACTATTTTTGGTTTAGTTGAAGTTGAGGATTTTCACTTAGAATAGTTAGATGTGAAAACTACTTTTATTCATAGTAATTTGGATGAAGAGTTGTATATGAAGAAGCCATAGGGATATGAGATCAAAGGGAAGGAGAATTCTGTGTGCAAACTAAATAAGAGCTTGTATGGCCTAAAACAAACTCTATGATAATGGTATAAGAAATTTAATTATTTTATGTTGGAACAAGAATATCAAAGGTATAATTCTGACCATTGCATGTATATCAAACATTTTGATGATGGTTCTTTGATTATATTATACTTGTATATAGATGACATGTTAGCTATAGGAAAGAACATATAACATATTCATATACTCAAGAAACAACTCTGTGACTCTTTTTTTATGAAGTATTTGGGTGTGTCAAAATAAATCCTTGGTATGAGGATTACTCATGAGAGAAAGGAGAGGAAGCTAATTTTATCCCAATCAGAGTATGTGAAGAAAGTCTTGGAAACGTTTAGCATGTTGGATGCTAAATTTATTGCAACTTCTTTGGTAGGCCACTTTAGATTATCAAAGGAGTAATGTCCCATTATGGAAGCTAAAAATATTAATATGTCTAAGGTACATTACTCATCATCATTTGGCATCTTGATGTATGCCATGGTTTTTACTAGGATGGATATTACCCAAGTAGTGGGAGTTGTGAGTAGGTATATGAGTGATCCTAGTTATGAGCATTGGGAAGTAGTGAAATGGATTCTTTAGTATTTGAGAAGAACCATGAATTTTGAATTATGTTATAACATATTAGATACCACTTTTCATGGTTATGTGGACTCATATATGGTAGGGGATATTGATAGTAGGAGAATTATAATAGGTTATATATTTACTATTAGAGATACAATGGTTAATTAGATTTCTAAGATACAGAAGGTTATGGCTTTGTCAACCATAAAAGCATAGTATATTACTACCATAAAGTCTATCAAGGAGATTATTTGGTTAAAGAAGTTATTTCAATAGTTGGGGCATGATTAGGTGAAGACACCTAAAAATTTCACATGATAGTTTTTAGGGTCATGCTACTTTGGACCCTTTTCTAACCTTGCATCTAGTGAACCACCTAGTACATTAGGCTCATTTACAACTTAACCTCATCAAACCCCCCTAACCTAATGTATCATTTAATTCAACATTTTTATACAAATTCTCTTCTATCCCCTCTACCATAGATGGTTAGCCTAACCATTGACCATTGGCCTAACCATCGATGATTAGCTCCCCAAAACTTGCTTTAAAAATTTAAAGCATTGCCATCACTTATATGAGATTATTAACTCCCAAAATGACAATTTTCCTTTAAATGAATATTTTAAGACAATGAGGATTGGAAATTTTATCCTACATCAAATTAGTAACTTTCCCCATTCTCATTTATTAACTTCTTATAAAAAGATAGGAGAATTAAGTGAAAAGCTATCGACAATGAAGTACTTTGCATTCAAGTTCTCTTGTAGGTATTCAACATCCTTTCAAGTATTTATTAGTATCATTAACAACCTAAAGATCTATTGGAATCACATTTGAAGGCCTAAAGCACCAGCACTCTAGCCAAATTACTCTAGGATCCCTTCACCAAGCTTTAGGTATCTCATGCTTATTTGCTTTAATCTATCCTATTTTTTATCTCTCTATCTTATCAAAGTTACCAGTACCATATTCCTACCTTCTATCCTTGTAACCAAATCACTTCTTAACCTAGTTTCCAATTTGTACTTTCTATTTTGATCATCCCCCAAATTAACACAAGTAACTGTTGATGGTCACCAAACCACTGATGGTTAGACCCAACCATTGATGGTCACCCAACCATCGATGGTTAGACCCCAACCACTAATGGTTTCCCTAACCACTAACACTTCATTATGGTATATATTTCTAGAAATACATTTACACCCATTTACTGCTAATAAAACTCCATTTCCTATGTTTCACTCTGATCACAAGATATTTTTTAATTTTTTGAATAAGGCCCCAACCACCCTAAAATAAAAATTTAATCATTTTCTTTACCAAGTAATTTATCATTTCCTATCTTTCATATATTTATTTTCTTATCATTAAATACAAGTACCTTCTTTTGTCATTTCAAACTTGATTATCATAAAAATTGGATTGACAATCTCTTATAAAGCTTTATGCTTCTTAGATCTAGCTCATGCTTGGAAATCCACTCAACTAACCATCTAACAACCCCCTTTCAATTGTCTCTTGTGATTTTCAAGTTATTCCTTCTTAGCCAAAAAGGAGTTCTAACTTCATCTGAATTCATGTGTGTATTCTACCATGTATTCTTCTACACACCCTATTACTATTTTTTTATTTACTTTCAAAATTAATAAATGTATAAAATAAACTAAAACATTTTGGCACGCTTGGTGTGACCCTAGTTCCCTTTTCTTCCTTTATTATTTTCTCATCGAATGTAATCTAAAAATTTCTTTTTTTTGGGCTTAAAACAAACCCTATAAATCCATTGATTGCTTGTTATTCTTAGTTCATATAGTAACTTGGGAGGAAAATTAATTTATCATAGCTTTCACATTTGTTATAACACACTAAAATAAACCACAAAATAATTAACACATCAAAACATACCTGAGACAAGGACCGACTAGGATTTCATCACCTAGATGTAACCTTACCCCCTCCTAACTATCCTACTTGGATTTCATCACCAAGAGGAGAATCAACTCATCTCTCTACTTGATTATAAACTCTAAACTCGATATATTTTGGCTAATAACCTAACACTCTTATCATTGTGAGACCATAAATTGAGGGGGTAGGCCCCAATATCAAGCCACATACCAAATTTCAATATAGATTTTCTCTATGAGCATCTAAACAACCTGAAAATAGCCATAAATTGCCTCTTTAGTACCCAATTTATATGTCGAATTCCTCTTCACACTCTCTAAGACATAATCCAAAAGCAATATAAAAGGAATCCTAGGATAAAAACACTTTTAGTGTATGCATTGATTGATTTGTATTTTTTTCTTGCTCTTTATTTGAGGTGTGAATTTCATCATAACATTTCTCATATGGTATTTACTAGACAATAACTGAGAAATCAAACCAACCAACTACCACCATACTCTTCTCCCTCCATGGAGTACACTTCTAATGTTGAGGGTTCCCCTCATTCTTCTCGCCCTCCTACTCAGAATCTAGTTGTTTTTTATGGTGATGTAGACTTGGCTACCTTCCTTGACAATAATCTGGTTGCCCATCAACATTATCTTAACATCTTACCTAACTATACCTCTATTTTTATCCATCCAATATATCTTCCTTATGCTAAGCCTCCCCATATTATGGTGTGGGTTACCTCAACCCAACCCTCGCTAATCCAAGCCTCTTCTTCTTCCAACATCCCATCTATTACCACTACCCAAACTCAATCCAATATTTCAAACTCTATCCAAAATCCTTCTACCACACCCCACACTTCACATGTAGGTTTAACTCTACCTTTAGTTACCTATACTCCCCCTACCATGGGTTTATCTTCTACTCTTTCTTCTTCCCTTCCCTTTATCTCAACCAATCTAGTAACTTCTACCCCATATAAGAATCTAATGTTTTTTATACCTCAAACACTTCCACTTATCAACACTAGAGTTGCCACTGAACCTAAACCTAACCTACTTCCACCTACCACCTCAACCATACCTTTAAGTCAATCCACATCCATCCCCCAACAATTACCTATTACAACCTATCAATATGGGTACATACCACCTTCCACTCAACCATTTGTGCCAATCAGCTCTTATGTGACACCATCTCAACTTCTTATCACCACTTACCAATATGTGGCCTCTTTAGTGCCTTCTACTACCTACCCTTATATAACTGTCACTTAACCCTTATAGAATGCACCTCTCAATTATGTATCTTCCCAACCTTAGTTGGATTTGATTAAGATACTAATGGACAAAATGACTAGATTGGAATCATCTATTTCTGGATCTCATAAACTTTTATCCTATATCTAAATTTGCAATAAACCTATCCATCCATTCTTATCCACTCTTATCTTCCTCAATGGGAATTACCTAAATTTTCCAAATTCCAAGTCAAGGAGGATCCCAAACAACATTTGAGAGCATTTTGTCACTCTTGTTACTTGATTTCAAATAATGATGCTCTCCTCCTCTGAACCTTCCCAATGTCTTTATCAAGACCTGCTCTTGATTGTTATAACTCTCTCCCTACGTACTCCATCTTATTCTTCTCCCAACTATCATAAATATTTTTAGAACATTTTTTGATAAACATAACTAAAAGGGTTTCCATAATTGACCTCTATTCTATCAAACAATTTGATGACGAGTAAATTGTTAATTTTATGGCTAGATGGAGAGGCCTCATCAATCAACTTTCCTTCACCTTACCCCAACCTGAATTAATTTAAATTTTATTTAGGGGTTTTACTAAGCCTATTTCACCCACTCTTCAAGTTTAAACTTTTTGAACATTTGATGAGGCATTCACCATGGCATGAAAACTTGAAAACCATGCCATTGATGAAGGGAAATTGAACTTGTAGAATAAGAATTTCAATTTTAAGCCCAATGATCCTGCCTCTACCAAAACCACCAACCAATACAATACCAAATCAAAAACATCTAAAAATTTGGTGGTTCTAGAAACTACCTCACGTCCAACTATTAACCAATCACATCAAAAATAATTCTTCCAAATCTTCTTATCAACAAAATTTAACTCAAAACCAAGCCCCTCCATGATAATATACTCCCATTGGGGGGTTATATGCATATATTTTTGATAATATACTTAGAGTTAACCTTATCTAACTTCCACCAATTAAATAACACCAATAAGTTGATTCGTCTCACCCCATACTCGAGTGGTATAACAAAAATAACCATTGTGCCTTTCACTAAACTATTGGACATGACATTAATAGATGTAATACCTTTAAAAGTCTTGTCTAAAACCTAATTTATAATGGAGATATCATATTTTATAACCCTAATGCACCTCATAATCAATCTCATGAAATTTTCCATAAGCCTTTCCTAAATCACTCTCCTTCCACCCAACATCATGATAATAAACATGAATCATCTAACTCACGTGAGGCACATACAACAAATGTTATCAGTAATGTGACCATATATGAAGATATCATTATCTCTATCACCCAAATAGAGGAGACCAACCCACCATCTATTCCTCTAGAGACCCAAACAAAGGAATCAACTACCTCTCTCTCTTTGTGCTTGATGTGACCATAACTTTATCTACCCCTCCTTTGGTGGAAACACGCAAGGAGATAACTATTGTTTCAACCAGTGCCACCACCCCTCCAATCTAAGTGGTATAATTACCTACTTATTTGGATGACCAATCCAAGGAGGCAACCATACCTACCTCTCCATTCATAGAACTATCTATGCCTTCTTCAAAAAACATTCCCTAGGAAACTGTTATCTCATCCACTGAATCACCACCTTTGGAGCCTTCTTTCAAAGATACCAGTATTGAAACCATTCCTTCTTCTTCACCCAAGGGCTTAAGATTTGAGATCAATGATCAAGGAATTACACACATTTATAAAGCCTTCTCTAGGTTATTCCAAAGTTTAGAGTTCACATCCCAACCTAACTTTGATAGATCCACCTTATATCATCGACTTGACCTTCCTTATCAAAGCAAGTTCAATTCCTCAACTTTTCTTGAGTCCACACTTAAACCCATAATTACCACCCCACCAAATACCTCCTCTAAATTCATAATTCAAACATCTTAAACACTTCCATATAAAATTGTCAAGTCACCTTATGCTTCTTTCACCAAACCAATCAAGAACCTAGGGATTCTTCCCATACCTAGTGACACTCACCCACCTTTGATATTAGACTTAACTCCATCAAACACACCAAATCCAAATCTGGTTAAGTCCCTTAATAAGTAAGAACTACCCAAACCTCCATCACAAAATAGACCCATACCACCTCCTTCTAACCTAGCTTCTATTTTAGGACCATATCCTTATACCATCCCCATTACCTATTCATATTCTAAGAAACAATCTCCTTTTTCTCTACCACAAATACCAAATCCTTTATTTATTCATCATTCCTAATCACCTATCCCTATCTACATTCCCATCAGTATCTAATTGTCATAAAAAACTTTTGCATCTAAGTCTCCAAACCCAAAGTTGATCATATCCAATAAAACCCAATGGAAACCCCTAACCAAAATCATTCTTCCAACCACTACTTCCATGAATAAGACTATGTCCAATAAATTTCTCACCCATAAAATATAAAACCCCTTACCTACAACACCTTTGATGGAATCTTACACAAATATTTTTCAAAGGTTGTTGTAAACTTCTTCCATTAGCTTTCCTCCAATTAAACCTTTTGACCCTACCCATCCTAAACCAACTTGGTTCAATGATAATTTGATTTATCTTTACCATAGGACTCCTGGACATGATATAGAGAATTGTAATGCTCTTCAAACACTTGTTCATATCCTTTTATATGAAGATGATCTATTAGATTAATCACTATTGAGCCCATAATCTACTTCATTACTTAACCAACCCATCTAACAAGCACCTACTCCTTCACCCTCACCTAATAGAAAAGAGGAGGAACTAAATCAAATATCAAGTCCCCTTATCCACACCATTCCTATGGTTATCCATTCCTGGGCCCAATAGAAGGATAAGGAGAAAACCAATGTAACCATCCCCTAGACTTACACTTCAACCTCTCAACCTGCCAACCAAACTCAAGCATCTCCATCTCTACCCTTTCAACCCTCAAAACCTTAAGTATCTATTTTTAGAGATCTACCTCCCAAACTAATCAATTTATCCAATGGTTCATGCTAAAACAACTTCATTAAAAACTAGTGAAAATGAGTCTTTATGATCTAATCATCACTTAACCTAAACATCTCAACCATTAATGGAGGCTATACATTCCATAGAGGTTCAACTCAATGATCCACAACCTCTTGCATCCTTTATTAGAATCATTTGTTTGGGACCTCTACTAAGCTACCCTTCTACCTTTTAGGATTTTAAAATTTAACCTTTCCATATTGAAGATCCTGATCCCCCACTCTTTGTCATGGCATACATCAATCAAACCTATGTCAAAAGGTTAATGATTGATGGATGAGAAAATATTAACATCATCTCCTCCCATTCATATAACCAACTTTAGCTCCCCATAAACATCATGTTTGAGAGTATAATAGGCCTTCATTCTTTTAATGATACCTTTGCAAGCACCTTAGTAACAATGGTGTTCCACATCTGTTTTGGACCTTGAACTATTCCTAAACTATTTTACATTATTGAGGGCAAGTTCTAATATAATGTGTTACTCAGATGCCCTTAGATCTATGCAATGAGTTCCATCCCTTCCACTTTACATTGATGCATCAAATTTGAGCATGAAGGACAAATTATTATGATCAAAGTTGATCCTAGTCCCTTTACATCATGTAATATGACCTATTGACCTAATGACATTCTTATTCTTCCTTTATCCACCTCACAACCAGATTTTAATCAAACCACCTCATCGACCTCCATCAGTAATGTTTTACCCCACCATACGGATGAGGCATCCACTAGCTCATCTATTCCTTCATCACAAATTTTGGTGGAAGACCCCCCAAAATCAACATTTTAGTGACTCCTGTTGGGGGAATATCAACTTTTAGCTTTATATGCCTTCCCTACTTTGCATGAATTTGGAAATATTAAAAATGACCCTTCCTATGACCCCAACATTGGCACCATTCTCCCCTTTGGGATTCTAAACAATCTAACAAATTTCATCTATGGGGGACTTCATTGACCACTTCTAGCTCCCAATACCACTCCATGTCTCCTACCCTTTACTTCTAACATTTATTAACTAAGCAACCCAGCCTTTGCCAAAACCTACCTTATCAGTGCACTTGGAAGGGATTTGGCCTTGGCTATGATCAAGGATCTCAAAAGTTTATTATTATTAAAACCTAGAAATGTTGTGAGGTTTTTGATCTTAGGTTTAAACCATGAGAAGAGCCTACATCACCAAAACCCATTGCTAACACTACCAATGAAATTTCACCTTCACCAACCCCATCTTCCTAATCTAAGGACTTCAACATCATCCCAACTAAATTTTTTTTATAAACATTGTTAGTTCAGGCCCCCTAATCTATCACAAGGATGGTCAAACTAAAACCATTCCTATCATTCACCAAAAAATGATAGAATGTGACTCTCCCACCATCAACACCATCTAACATCAAGATGACAATTCTATCCTCACTTACCTTGGTGTGGTGGATTCCTTTATCCATAAATCTCTCCCTCTAGAGAACCAAATAATGCTAAATGAATCAACTATTGATATAAATTTGGGAACTTAGGAAAACCCTAACATCATCAAAATCAGCCAATATTTAAATTCTATGGAGCAACAAGAGTACCCTCCTTTCCTTTTTGACCATAGCATAACATTTTCTTGGTCTTATCAGGACATGCTTGCAATGGATCCTTCTATCACTCTCCATAACATCATCACTCATCCTATGGTTAAGTCAGTTCAGAAAAAACATCACCATATACATCCCCATATAGCTCTTCTCATCAAATAAGAACTTTAATGCCTTCTATCCATTAACTTCATCTAACCCATTGACTATCCACAATGGGTTTATAGTATCATACCCGTCACCAAGCCCACAAGGGGCCTTCACCTCTACATTGACTTTTATGAAATCAATCTTGCCTACCCTAAAAATGACTTTCCTCTTCCTAATATCGACCAGCTTGTTGATCTCATGGCTAGCCATGAAATTTTATCTCTCATGGGTGGTTTCTCAAGGTATAATCAGATTTTGATTTCCCCTAAAGATCAGCATAAAATTTCTTTTATCACCGCATGGAGAACCTTTTGCTATAGGGTCATGCCTTTATGACTAAATAACATAAGAATAACCTATCAATGGACCATGACCTATATCTTTCATGACCTCATCCATAAGATTGTAGAAGATAATGTGGATGATATCTTGGGTAAATCCAAACATCACTAGGACCACTTATCTATTCTCAACATCATATTCAAATGATTAATCCATTACAATGTCAGACTCAATCCCAAAAAATGTATCTTTAGAGTCTTATCACGTAAACTCTTTGGCTTCATCATCTTTTTTTACAAGATTTAAATAGACCCCACCGAGGTTAGATCCATTTTGTAGATGCCACCTCCTACCAACCTTACCCAACTCCATAGCCTACAAGGAAAATTTCAATCCATTCGATGGTTCATCTCTCAACTATAAGACAATTTCTAACCCTTCCACCATCCCCTTAATAGGGATGTTATTTTAAGTGGACCAAAGAATACCAACAAGCCTTTGACTTGATTAAGGAGTACCTTCTATCTTCACCTATCCTCACCCCTCCTAAAGATGATCAACTTACCTATATATCTCCACCATAGACCATTCCCTTGGCATAATGTTTGAACACCATGACAAACTAAACAAAGATCAATCCATCTATGACATCAGCCATACCCTAATAAAATATGAAACATGGTATACCCTATAATGTCCCTTACTTAGGGGCTCCTTTTCTTCTGCAAAAGCTCTGATACCACTGTACTATCCCTTACTTAGGGGATCCTTTTCTTTTGTAAAAGATTTGATACCACTGTAATATCCCCTTCCAATAGGGAATATAGAAACACAAATAGTTTTGAGCAAAGATACAATCTTGCAGAATAAATTCAGATAAACAATAAACCACAGTAAATCTCTTATCTGCCAATCAAATATCTTATCACTTGTTCAAATAATTACAATTACAGTCTTCTCTCATTCATATAAAAGAATATTAAAATATGGTCTTAAAACCCTGATCTTATACAAATCTGGAAGTTAAGCTTGAATTTGGACGTCTCGGCTTGCTGTGTCGAACACACAGTCACCGATGTCGGTCGATATACTATCGATGTCGGTCACTATCGGTCCTTCTCTGCTGACATCAGTCTTCAGTCGGTCAATGTCGATCACTAGGGATCTCTGTCTACCGAGGTCAATATCTATGTAGATCTATACGGACCTGTATGGACTTCATACAGCTGCCAATTAAGCACAACCTGTCTATTTTCAACCCCTGATCTAAAAATATATGGCTCTAATACAGAAGATCTCTATTTGTATAATTTATTGAATCAAAAACTAAATAAAGAAATACCTGAAATACTGTGATAACTTTTGTGTGAAGTTATCTCTCAAATTTTTAAACCTCTATGATAACTTCTGTATGAAGCTATCTCTCAATTTGGCAATAGATCAGTTGATATTTCATAGCCTCTTAATTGCACACACTGGAGAGTGGACGTTCTCCAATACAGATGGAATCCTAGAACCCTTGGCTCAGTCTTCATAGAAGAATTCTCCAATATCAAAATCAATAATCAATGCATAATCCAAACTCTCTCCCATGAGAAACCCTTATACCCTCCAAAGGTGTGCTTGCTAAAATTAGATTCCCTTAAATTAGACTTAGGGCTTCCTAAATTAGAACTAGGGTCTTAAAATTAGACCAATTCTTAAATTAGAATTAGGGTCTTAAAATTAGACCAAATAATTAATAATTAATAATTAACTAAAATTAGACCAAATAATTAATATTTGATTAAATCAATCAAATATTAATATCCCCCTTAATTCATGTCCAAAAGAGCCTGAACGAAAACCAATTGGAAAAATTTTGCTAAACGAAGCCAAGCCAATTTCCCATCAAGACCCTCTAACCATCCTATCAGCGTACGAGGGTCGCATAATAGGCTAACCATGAACTCAGAACATGTCAACTAAAAAGGGGACATGACAATCTGCCCCTCTTGAAATTGCTTGCCCTCAAGCAATCGCTAAATGATAAACCAATCAATCCACCTAGATCCCAAATGTAGTCATGATCTACCCTACTGTCAATACATGCAAACTCCATGCCATGTCCATCCCAACTCTCATCTAATGGCGTCACATCATCCCTAGTACTAAGATAAGCACCCCAACCTCTAATCCATAAATGAAAATTAGTAGGCAACTCAAGTAAACTCCTTACCTGAATAATATCTAGATCTAGATCATGAAGGCTAGAAATAGTCATATCATCATCTACATGTGACCTGACTATAACAAAAAGCTGAGTCCCTACCACATGTGATAACTCCTAAACTACACTCACCTCAAGACCAAGCTCATCCTCATATCTCTCCTGTGTTGGTGCCAATGTGAACTCGTCATCGCACTCTATCATGTCATGTTGTATGAGCATCTCCATCTGATGAAAAAACATATATCTAAAGCTGTTGCCCCATATTGCCTTAAGAATATGTGTCTTCCCAATAACATCAAAGTGAACCTCCATGTCCTTTAGATGAAGAGTAACTTCCTCAAATGAATGAAGCCACTTCATACCCAAGACTAAATATATATCCCCCATGTTCACCACATAATAATCAGCCTTGAACTCATAGTTGTTCAAGTGCAATGGGAGGTCTCTAATCATACGCTCACACCTAAGAGTGTGACCATCGGCTACCTTAACTCTAATGCCCTCAAAATCTTTAGTAGTGAGTCCATGCTTCTCCACAAATATAGCATCTATGAAATTATGTGTGGCTCCTGTATCAAGAAGGGTGATGACCTTCTGCCCTGCCAAAACTCCATAGAGTCTGAATGACTCATCCGATTGAATACTGGATAGGCATGCCTCCTATATGTGAAGCTCTAACTCTACCTCTGGCTTAGGCTCTGAAGCCTCTACCTCTGCCCCCTCAAAACTATTTTGCTGTTCAAAATCCTCTGAATCTAAATCCTCATAATATGCCCACATCACACAATTCACCTTGCCCTTAGGCCTTAAAGGGCAATCGTGATGGATATCATATGGACCTTTGCAGTAGAATCAAAGCTTCTTCTTGTGTAGATCGTTAAGTGCCTCATGATCCAAAGGTGGCGCTGTTGGATTGGCCTTTAAATCATTCTTTACACCTGATTTATCTATGCTAAAATTCGGTCTCTCTGTATCTCTGTTGGAGCACTTATGGTCTCTAGGTGAAGAAGTACCTCTGGAGTTAAATTTATTAGATGGGGCTGCCATCCCCATAATATGCACCTTCTTCATAGCTACCTATAATGAAGGAGGATCAAAGGCTTTGATCCAACCTCTCAATGGTTATGTCAATCCCTCCATGAAGAGAACTACCAATCTACGCTCGAACAAATTTTTGGCACCATGACTGCCAATCTCTAAAACTCACCAATGAAGGACTCCAAGTTACCTATTTATTTCAACTATGCCAGATCTCAGAAGTAAACCTTGGGATCTTTCCTATCAAACTTCTCAACCAATCTATCCACAAACTCCTGATAAGATGTGATCCGGTCATGATGGAGTGTCACCATCCCGTGGTGCCACCAATCGTGAGCTACTCCCTCAAGATGTAGTTTCGCATATCTGATAGCATCTTCCTCATCCATTGGATGCAATGTGAGAAAGGTGTTTAACTTACTAATCCAAGCCTGTGCTATAACCTTGCCACTACTATCGAACATCGCGAGTGTGAGCCTACTCATAACATGCTTAAGATCATTGTTCTGGTGTTTAGGTCTCCTGTCCTATCTAACCAATCTATAGTGCTCTCTCCTCAAATTAACAAAATGATCAAAGGACGTCCTCTCTTGAACATGAGGAGGTAATAAGTCCCACTCATCATTTATAGCCAAGTAAACATCTACAAATGGGGAATCTCCTGCCTCCTCCTCTATTGGAACTTCTGGTTCCTCTTAAACAAACGTAGGACATGTAGGTCTACCCGCTATTCTAGAGTGGGCCTGCTGGGGTCTCTGATTAACTGTAGCACTCCTATTATCTCCTTGTTCACCATTCTATCTATCAGGTGCGCTCATCCCCCTTATCATAGTTGTAAGTGCCTATAGGGTCTGATTCATTTGCTGTTGGCCTATCATCATAGCACGGTGAAATTCTCTGGTGTCCTGATCAACATCATACCTGTGGCCCCTAGGTGGGCTACCCTCACATCTGTCACTCATGATAATCAGCTGCTATTCTAACAACTGGGTACCTTCAAGCAAGGCTCTACTGTGTGTGTTATACCTATGTGGTCCCAACTCTTGTGGCTGCATAAGATTGTCAAACCCTCAGGATGGCAGGATTCAACTCTGATACCACTGTAATGTCCCTTACTTAGGGGTTCCTTTTCTTCTACAAAAGCTCTGATACCACTGTACTATCCCTTACTTAGGGGTTCCTTTTCTTTTTCAAAAGCTCTGATACCACTGTAATATCCCCTTCCAATAGGGAATATAGAAATATAAATAGTTCTAAACAAAGATACAATCTTGTAGAATAAATTTAGATAAACAATAAACCATAGTAAATCTCTTATCTGCCAATCAAATATCTTATCACTTGTTCAAATAATTACAATTACAGTCTTCTTTCACACATATAAAAGAATATTAAAATATGGTCTTAAAACCTTAATCTTTTGCAAATCTGGAAGTTAAGCTTGAATCTAGACATCTCGGCCTGCTATGTCAAACACACAGTCATCGGTGTCGGTCGATATACTACTAATGTCAGTCACTGTCGGTCCTTCTCTATCGATGTCGGTCTTCAGTCAGCCAATGTCGATCACTGGGGACTCTGTCTGTCGAGGTTAGTATCTGTGTGGATCTGTACGGACCTGTACAGACTTCGTATGGCCACTAATTAAGCACAACTTGTCTATTTTTAACCCCTGATCTGAAAATATATGGCTCTAATATAGAAGATCTCTATCTATATAATTTATTGAATCAAAAACTAAATAAAGAAATACCTGAAATACTGTGATAACTTCTATGTGAAGTTATCTCTCAAATCTGTAAACCTCTATGATAACTTCTGTATGAAGCTATCTCTCAATTTGGCAATAGATCAGTTGATATTTCACAGCCTCTGAATCACACACACTGGAGAGTGGACGTTCTCCAATGCAGATGGAATCCTAGAACCCTTGGCTCAGTCTTCACAGAATAATTCTTCAATATCAAAATCAATAATCAATTCATAATCCAAACTCTCTCCCATGAGAAACCCTTATACCCTCCAAAGGTGTGCTTGCTAAAATTAGATTTCCTTAAATTAGACTTAGGGCTTCTTAAATTAGAACTAGGTTCTTAAAATTAGACCAATTCTTAAATTAGAATTAGGGTCTTAAATTAGACCAAATAATTAATAATTAATAATTAATTAAAATTAGACCAAATAATTAATATTTGTTTAAATCAATCAAATATTAATATCTCCCTTAATTCATGTCTGAAAGAGCCTGAACGAAAACCAACTGGAAAAATTCTGTTAAATGAAGCCAAGCCAATTTCCCATCAAGACCCTCTAACCATCCTATCAGCCTACGAGGGTCACATAATAGGCTAACCATGAACTCAGAACATGTCAACTAAAAAGGGGACATGACATACCCACCCCAAAAAATGTTTTCTTTCCTTAGTCTTCATAGCCTCCAAACTCTATCATTATATTCTTAATCACAAAACCTATGTCATCACTAACACTCACCCCCTCAATTATATTCACTCTAAGCCATATCAAAACTAATTCATGACTAAGTATCTCATGCTTTTAGCTAAGTTCAATCATTAATTTATCCTAAAAAATTCCATTAAAGGATAGGTCATTATTTACCAATTAGCTGGTGCTACTCTACTTGATAATCAACCAATACCTCTTACCTCTCTCAATGAGTCTATTACAAATCTTTCCAAGAGGAAGATTCCATCAAATGACCATGGTTTTTGATGGCTCAAAGTGACAAAATGGTGGGGGTGATAGAGTAATCCTCATTCACCTTAATGGAGAACTACTTCCTCTTTCCTTTAAACTTGATTTAAATTGCACCAATAATGTATCTAAATACGAAGCCTCAGTCATAGGTCTCCAAACTGCCCTAGCTTTAGGAATCAAAATAATTAGTATCTTTGGTAACTCCCAACTAGTCATCAACCAAGTCACTAGATCTTATTAGTGTAAAAACAATATCCTCTTAAAGTAAAAATAGCTTATAGATGTACTCTTGGCATCATTTGACCATTACACCATTTGATCTATTCCTTAATTCTCAAATAAATTTGTAGACACCATGGCATCTCTTACTTCCCAAATTCCATCCCAACTGACCAAATCTAAACTATTTATCACTATTTATCATTTTATCACACCTTCATATCTTAGTTTAGAACTTACCACCTTTTTTAGTTTGGAAACATCACCTTCCAACATTTGGTATGATCAAATTTTCAATTACCTTAACCTCGACATTATCCCTCTTAATCTTTCAAAGAATGCCCATAAATATTTTACCCAAGGTACCTCTCATTACACCATTCTAGGAGGAATCCTTTACAAATAATGTTTTGATGACATCCTTCTCTGTTGTTTCCATAGTCATGAGGCTTCTCATGCAATCAAGGAAGTCCATGGTGGCATCTGTGGGGAACACTTTAGTGGCCTAGTTGTCACCAAATCTATTCTTCACCTCAGCTACCATTAGCCCACACTCAATCAAGACTATTGTGATTATGTCAATAAATGCATCAAGTGTCAACAACATGCTAATATACATCATACACCTCCCCATGGTCTTTAGGTATCTCAAGATTACTGGCCTTTCTCACAATGGGGCATTGACCTTATTGGAGAAATTAACCCCCATTCTTCACAATGACATCAATATATCATCACTACTATGGAATATTTCACCAAATGGGTAGAATCCATCCCACTTATATCAACCAAATCCAAAAATATCATTGACTTCATCAACCACCAAATAATTTTTTGCTATGGTGTCTCCCATAAAATCATCACTAATAATGGCAATTCCATTAAAAAAAGAAAGTCCAAGAGCTTTGTGATGTGTTTGGCATCAATTTAATATTTTCCTCACCTTATCATCTACAAACCAATGGATAGGAAAAATATTAAATAGAACCATCATAAAAATGTTCACAAAGGTGGTCAGAGCTTTTGGCTAGGATTGGCACCTCTATATCCCTTTCTCTTTATGGGCCTATTGCACTAGTATCTAAATTTCTATGGGTGCAACACCTTTCTCCCTCATATTTAGAGTTGAGTTAGTCTTGCCTCTTGAAATCCAAATTCCATCACTTTGCATATCCTTACGTGAAATCCTCTCTAAAAGTGACTATCATCAAGAGCACCTTTCATGCTTAGAGCTCCTTGATGAGCATCACCTTGTCATGCTCAATCATCTATATGCCTATCAAAAATGAATCAAGTGTGCATATAATAAAAAATTTCAAAAATGAGAGTTCAACATCGATGACCTTATCCTCAGAGAAAACCAACATGTCACTAACATGGAGAAGACCAAGAAAGGATAGTTTGATTTTAATTACCTAGGATCCTACATTATAACCCATAAGTATGGATCTACTGCTTATCATATATCATCTCTCAAAGGCAAAATAGAACCTAAGCCTATCAATGCTTCACATCTGCATCCTTTCTATTGTTGAGCATGATCAAACTCACTTTTATGTCTAGCTTAAGCTCATCCCTCAATCATGAGCCTTTTACCTCTTCTCATCTACATTTTCCTTTATCCTTTGGGAGAAATTGATTATAACATAGAACTATGTGATTCATTTCATCACAGATAAAACCTAATCCTTAGTATAAGGTCCCTAGCTCTACCCATAACATGGTTCTCATGGATACTTTTCATCTTTTACAATATGGAATCCTATGGTCAGTCATTTCTTGACCCCTCCCTTCCATTTAACATTAATCTTTTATGTTAAAGTCTTGCCTCCATATATGTAGACCTTTAAATAGGTTTGTCCATATCTAAATTTGCGTTCAAAATCACTTCTCTCTAGCAATCATAGATTGCTTCCTTGAAGGACATCTACCCCATAATTCAAATTTGTTTAATATTAGACTGCTCCCTTGAAGGACAGCTATAAAAATCAAATTTTAGACCACTCCCTTGAAGGATGGATAAGCAATAATGATTTGAATCTTCCTGCATTGATCAGCATCAACAACTTACTAAAATAGTAAAATTAATAAACCAAACTCTATCAAAATCCAAATAAGTAAAAGACACAATCGGCTCTTAGAAATTCCATTGGTAGACTTATCATACTGATTATTCTACATAGTATCCCATCATGCCACCATCAGCTCTTATACATGGCATTTATAGACTTCTTGTATTGATCAGTCTTCATATCATAATAAGGCATGGACTTGTCTACTATGGCTCTTTGGTCACCTATAAAAGGGGAAAGCTAACCCACATCAGGTTACCATTTAACACTCAATCTCCTACTTACCACCTACACTCCCTCCATACTTCTCTACACTCAAGGGAATATGAGATTACTTGATATGAAATGATCAAGACGTCCTTATTCTCAATCAAATCATGTTCTTGTGAAGAATTTGATAGGCTTGTATTTATTAATTCAATCCAACTATGGTTTGTTAATGTTATGTTCTTACTAAGTAGAGTAGCATGCCTCTTTCCTATCCATTTCTTGGGACATGTGAACATGCGTGTCTATCTTTATTGGCTTTCAACTCAATAAAACATTCTCATAACAAAAATAATTTCACACCCTCTCCTACCATAACATCAAAATAATACCAAAATATTATCATATCGAGTCAAACCTATCCACTATACTGTCACATCTTACCAATAAATTTTTTTCATATGTCTCAATGCCTCACCAAAATCTCATTCTATCCATTATTTAAACTAACTTAAATAAAATTATTCACTACATTATCATCATCATGCCTGAACTAGCCAATCAACATAAACATAATCATACCCAACCTCATCACATCATAACATGATCATCAAGGATGTCATGACCATTATACACACATATCCTCATAATCATGATCATAATCAACATAATTATAGAAATAATCACATCATCATCATCATCATCATCATCATACCTAAACTAATAGATCATAAGCAATAATCATGATTCTAATCATCAAAATCAATGTCACATCGTAATCCTCATAACCATCATCATAAGCATAAACATAAACATCATCATAATCATAATATGAATAATCATAGACCACATAAGCATCCACAATCCACATGATCAACATGAGCATAAGCATCATCATAATATAAAATGATAGATGTTATAATGAATGTCTATCTCATAAATACATCTCACACCATCAGTGCATAAGATGGTATCAAAATGTGTATAAAAATATAAAACATACATATATCATATCTCAAGGCCCTGGGGTACCAGAACCAAAATGACCTACACTTTCCCCACCATTTATTGGACCCCCTAATGCACCTTCCTACACTATAGTCGACACCCACTAATCAGGTGTAGCTACTACTAGATCCCCTAATAGACTAGCCCTATACTTCCCATATCTCATTTCATCTGGTAGTTAGGCTAACATTATAGCCTCATAATATCTAAGCTCCTATATAGTGTCCAGATGCCATGCCCTCAAAACTAAGTTATCTGGTCTTCCTACTATGGTCACCCCACCTCTCTATCTCAAAAAGTCCCTCTCTTGCATGACCACCCCAAGAGTGGCTCTCACCTAATTTTGTTCACCTATCAAAGTGGAAACTTGCTCTTGTAAATTGATTGTATATGCCTACAACACAACCAATATCCTTATAAACCTATCATGTAGGCTTGTACTACTACAAGGGCTACCACTATCTAGTCATCCAGTTCTCCACCCCATACCTATGTAGGATCAACATCCATGGGTTGTTGGACCCCATCTCCTAATCTAGAATTTATAATCCCATAACTATCCTGGTACCATCTCATGTATCCATCACTAACTCCCAAATCATCTATAGGATCTCTCACTAGAATCTCCTCATCTAACATAATAGCATCTGGCTATGGCTTTAGAAGTGGTTACTCTACATCCTCCCTCCTATACTGAAGAACATCTAGTGGAATATCCTAAACTAAGCCAAAAAAGCTCTAGACTTGATATTCTAGGATGCACTTTGTCTCTTCATCATATCTCCCATAAACCCACCACCAAATATATAATGATAGAGTATGGTACCTATAACCTGTCTAGAGGGACCAACTCACATAAGGCCTCCATACAATATTAGATGCCACCAAGCCATCTAGGGCATCTTAAAACCAATTTATATCTCTAGATCCACTACCAACTCTTGAAAGTGAGAATTACCTCACTACCTCATGAACCAACCATATATTTAGTTAGTGCATACCCATCCCATGGTAGCCCAAGTGGTCTCAGTACCTATATGTGATCATATGCCTAGTAGTAGATCATGAAATTGATGTTGATCCTATATCATCTTCATACTCCAAAGGCCCAATGCTCTCTCTATATATACACCAATAGCACTAGGGTCCATCCAAAAACCTTCCTCGCTAAGAGCATCTCTATTATTACTCCTAATAGCAAACATGAAAAATGGCTCCTACTAGAATTTGGCACTATGAAACAAGATATACCCATCATAATCATGGTTAGAAAGCATCTATCTTATGGGGATCTCTAGTATAATGGCCCATAACATACTCTACCAATATTATACCTATCTTGGGTCTGATCAGATCCATAGAGTAGATCCATGAAGTAATCTTGCTCATCACTCTCAATGTGGTATATCAACTCCCCTTAAATTAGAAGTCAATTAATCTTATAGATGTCCTCCTACAGTATCAACATCTCCCTAGTTGACAATAAGATAGTGTTTATCATAAGATCCCATCTCTTGATGAGTTTCATAATCATTGTATCATGCCATAGTAGGTATTGGTAGTTCATCATGGCCCCTTGGCCAACCTCCTTCATCTGCCTCTACTTGGCATCTTTCATCCCATCATGAACCTTGACAAATATCTTAGGGACTCAATCCCTCATTTGAATCTGGTCACGAGCTTGTAAAACAATAATATTAGCTTGCATACTTAGTTTTCTACATCAATCTAGCTACCCATCTACACTTATCCCATTTCCCATCTTACTTATAACAATCAAACCAAACTCTACCTTTATTTATACTAATGTTACCATCATCTTACCACCCAATTCCTTTTATCACAAACAACTTCTCTATTCTACATAAATTTCTCTAAAGCAATTAAACCTCTACCCTAACACATTATGTTTCCATGCCTCACACGTCTCTCATCTCACTCTACTCACCACCCCTTTTAGACATCTCATCCTATCAAACCTACATTCAACATTTTAACATCACTAAACACATCTGTTCTAAAACTTTAAAACCTCACACACATCTTAACCAAATTAACTTTACCACCTCTCAGGACTTTAACACCCCTTTTTAATATATTTAAAACTACATTAAAACATTTTACTATTTAAAAACTTTAAAAACTTTAAAATATTTAACAAACTCATAAATATTTAGCCCACTCTACCCCTAACCCTTCGACTGTCGATGGTTATTTAAACTATCCACAGTCCCTAGGACCCTTTTATCCCTAAGTTCAATCATTAATGGCTAGGTCAAACTACCAATGGTCACTGTAGGTGACCACTGGTGGTGCAACCCTCAAACCCTGGACCCCTAAAATTTTCCAAAACACACTTAGATTTCCAAATTAAACTCAATATACCTATTATATAGCACATACCAATCAAACACACCATTCAAATCTCCATTTACCCCATTAATTTTCCCAATTCTAGCACACACAAAACCTAAGGCATCATGGCCCAATATACTTTACAAAACCCTATGACCCTCCTTTTCACCTAATTACTATAAATCCAATACCATTGATTTAACTATACTATCAATTTCACAATAGCATCTACCTTATTTTATGATTGGTGATGTGGTCATAACCCTCACACCACTGCTTGGCTATGTCCTCATCTTCCTTCCATCTATTGTACCCTCAGGCACACACACTCAACCTATCACAAATCTCCACCAAAACAAAGACTAACACTCAACACATCAATCAAAATCACCCAATCACCAATGCACAGTCATCAAAAGTCAATAAATACAAATGAATTATTATTTTTTACTTTTTACCATTTAGACTTTTTTAGGGTTTACCTTGACTATCGATGGTCAAGGTAAGTACTGATGGTTGACCCTCAAGGCAGCCATAGCCATCGATAGTTTAGTCCTTTACTTTTCTACCTATATTTCCAACACAACCACTATCACAACCCCACCTTAGCTAAAACTACATTTGGCCTAAAGTTCCTTTTGGATACTTTGTCCATGGAACTATGTAGGAAATATCCACTCACATAGTGAAATTAGAATTAGATTGACCACCCCTCACCTAATCCCCAACCCACCACCTATTATGCAACATGCACCTCGATGTTGGTTATTCTTAACCAGATCTCTTTGCTTCTTATGTAATTACTTTACATGGTTTAGTGACTGCATTGACCACTTTTTATAAGTTTCCCATATTGCACTTTGCACTACCTTATGCACAACCTAACCAATTGTGTTTTTTCATGGGAATACTTCCTAACCTAGATACCTACTACCAACACCAACCTTATCTAGATCACTTGATAGGCATAACCTGAATATTTATGGCCAATGTTGTGGAATGATTACCCTCTCTTGTCCCTCTAGATATTTCCCTTATTTTAAAACTTTAGAAATTTTAGTTTTTGCATGATCTTGACTATCACTCTTAGTTTCATTCTTTATGTAAGTTCATGTCTCGAATTCCCTAACCTTTTTATATAACACCCATATCCCATTTATCAAACCCTAACTCACTTTCATTTTCACCTTAATCATCTCCTATTTTGAGGGGCAATACCTCCTCCCATACTCAAGGAAACTATACCTAGACCTTGACCAACTTCCAATTTTTGTTCTATATATTGTGTAAAGCTATATAATAAAAAAGTGTAAAATGTAGACACCTAAAAACTGCGCCTGATAGTTTTCAAGGTTGTGCTACTTTGGACCTTTGTCTAACATCATGTCTAATGAACCACCTAGTACATTAGGATCATTTACAACATAACCTCATCAAACCCCCTAACCTAATGTATCATGTAATTCATCATTTTTCTACCAATTCTCTTTTGGCCCCTCAACCATTTATGGTCAGCCTAACTATCAATGGTTAGCCTAACCATCAACAGTTAGGTTCCTAAAACTTGCTTTAAAATTTTTAAAGCATTGCTAGTTTCTATGTGAGATTAGTAACTCTCAGAATGGCAATTTGCCTTTTAATCAAGATTTTAAGATGATGAACATTGCTAAATTTATCGTTCATCAAATTAGTAACTTCCCCATTCTCATTTAGCAACTTCTTATAAAAAGAGAGAAGGAAGTCAAAAGGGATTGACAATCAAGTCCTTTGCATTCAAGCTCTCTTACAGGTATCTAGAATCCTTTTAGGTATCTATAAGTATCATTGATGACCTAAAGCTCTATCAAAATCACATTTAGAGGCCCAAAGCATCGTCACTCTAGACAAAGTAATCTAGGATCCCTTCACCAAGCTTTAGGTATCTCACACTTATTTATTTTAATCCATCATATTTATAATCTCTCTATCTTATCAAAGTTACTAGTACAATATTACTACCTTCCAACCTTGTAACTAAATCACTACTTAACCTAGTTTCCAATTTGTAATTTCTATTCTGATCATCCCCTAGATTGACATAAGTAATCACTGATGGTCACCAAACTACCAATGGTTAGACCCAACCATTGATGGTCACCCAACCACTGATTGTTAGCCCCCAACCATCGATGGTTCCCCTAACCATGGATGGTTCACTATGGTATACATTTATAGCAAACCATTTTCACCCATTTACCCCTAATCAAACCCCATTTTCTATGTTTCCCTCTGATCATAAGATTTTTTTAGATTTTTTGGACTAGACCCTGACCACCCTAACATCAAAATTTAATCATTTTCTTTAACAATCAATTTATCATTTCCTATCTTGTATATATTTATTTTATTATCATTAAATGCAAGTACCTTATTTTGTCATTTTAGACTTGATTGTCATAAAATTGGATTGACAGCGTCCTATAAAGCATTATGCTTCTTTGATACAGCTCATGTTAGGCAATCCACTCAACCAACAATCTAACAACCCCCTTTCTAGTGTCTCTTGTGATTGTTAGGTTATTACTTCCTAGCCAAAGAGGAGTTCCCATATTTTTCTAGATTCACATGTAAATTCTACCAGTTATTCTTCTACACACCCTATTACTAGTTTTATTTTATTTACTTTCAAAATTAATAAATATGGAAAATAAAATAAAATAGTAGGAAGTTAGGAGACTACATAGTGATATTCAGAGTGTTATTCATTTGTCAAAGAACATTTCTTTCCACTCGAGAATGAAAGGCATTTAGTTACATTATTACTTCATCATGATAAATTTAGAGGAGAACTTGGTGAATATGGAGAAGATTCACACTAACCAAAATCATGTGGATATGATGACCAAGGTGGTCACATTGGACAAGTTGAGACTATGTTTATATTTGGTTAGCCTTAGTGGTCATGGAGTAGTGATAGATTTTGTTTAGGAGAACCGGTCTCCAAGCGGGAGATTTTTGAGTGTGGAGCCCTTTAGGGATATCACATGACCATGGGGATATTTTTTTAGGGCCTAGAGATCTCCACAAATGTGGGGAGCACATTTTTACCCACTCCACCTATTATGGAACCATGCTTCCATGTGACTTCTAATATTTATGTCTTCCATATTTTGTGGAGTTAGTTGTTAGTTGTCTATTTTCCATGTTGATTTCCATGTTTTTAGGGAGCTAGTTATTTATTGGAAAAAGGAATGACTTTCTTGTTTCAAGGAGCTGGTTGTGATCACATGTCCTTGGACAATGTGATTTTTAGAAGAGGGGGGATAAATATGGTGAGTTCATATTTAGGTGCGCTTATGGATGAGCTTGCTTAGGTAGAGGAGAGTTATCACCTAGTGGATGATGCTTATCTTGGATAAGCATGGAAATTTTCTCCTTGTTTGGTATATTTCACTTTGTTTTCTATATATGTAGGTGTGATGTGACCTTTAGAGGTTGATGTGTTTATTTGTAGGGTGTGTTTTTTGAGAGATAAATTCAAAGTGTAGATATTTTTCAAAGTGAAAGTGTTTATTTATAGGGTGTGGTATAACAACTTATGAGATATAGTATTGTGTAGGTGTAGGTTAAAGTGTAGCATAACATATGTGCAGCATTTTCTAAAGGAGATATTCTATCTCAGTGAGAGGTATTTTTAGTCTTGTTTTGTTTAAAAAAATTATTGAGGACTTTCTTGGTGGATGTATCCCATATTGGGTGAACCACGGTAGATCTATGTTATGTTTTTTTTTTTTTTTTTGTTCTCTCTAATTATACTTTCATTAATCTATGTTATTAGGAATCATTTCTATGATGCATATTAGTGCATAATTAAATCTCATTTCATATTTAAAATTTGGTTATGTGATTTTAAGATGATTTAAATTCAGTTTAAATTCTTTTAATTCCTAATAGTATAAATGCAAGGCTAAGTTTTAGAACCTGATTTGGAATAGAAATTTCAAAGTACATAGATCTTGGGCCAAGATGAGATCACATTAATTTATGACCTTAAATAGTTTTAACTTAGTATTTATTACCTTGTTCAAGTAGTGTAAGTTATGATTCAATTATCTCATGTCCATTTATAAAAATAGTAATCAATACACATTTGAATTTTTTGTTTGGTGTCCACGCCTAGATGATGTTATCCACATCAATGTCTTTTTTGATTTCATCTAATTTGATCTATGTTTTATTATGTGTCAAATAATATTGATACAATTTTTCACTAAATTTTTTCCCTCAGGGTTTTTAATACTAAATACTCACCTTTTATTCCACATGGCTCACCTTTAGGTTTAAGATAAATATCCCCATCTTCCCTTCCCATCCACATCTTTCCATTTTCATTTGTTCATTGTACTAGAATCATGTATCCCACATACATATCCATTAATGGATTGAATGCATGTTTAGATCTTTGACAATTATTCCCAACTTACATATAATTATTATTTGGGATATGCTCATCTTCTTTTTGGAAATGAATGCCTCTTTTTATTTGGTAATATATGTCATTATATTGTATTGTTTGTGATAAAAAATGAAGATTCAACGTCCTGATATATTTTACAAATGGTTTATCTAAAGTACACAAAACATTTTCAAAATATTATATCTTTAGAAGATAATATTATCTACCTCCACCTGCTGCACTTTTTCCCCAATGTTCAATATATAATTTTATTCCCTTTTTTATATCTTTCTTTTATTTTAGTATTTTGAAAGGTGTTAGAGGAGGTTTCCCTACTAGTAGGTTTGGTTCACCATTATCCTTTGTATGCCATATTGGGGTTAGACAAGACCATTGGAGGTATTTTATTATTATTTTATATTCCATCATTGGTATGCCATCCACAACATGGAAAATAAACCTAGTAGGTTTGCTAATACCCACTATCTTGTGGCTTCCATCGAATGAATGTGGCTCCAAAAAGGATTTGAAGTCATACACTTCCCTAATAAGGTAAGGAGTGAATGTACTTAACCCCTCTTGGCATTATTTTTGGTGTCCATGATATGGGGTAAATAAAATGTGTCTAATTTCTATAATGATGTTATTAATCTACCAAAAGTCACATATATTTACTCATGGGTGTGTCCCACTAGTGTTGACCATTTTTTCCCAATAGGCCAAAATTGGCCCCATTTCTTCCCCTGTTGTTCTAGGCCAATTCATTTTTATTTTGAACAAGTCCAGGATTTTCTATGGACTCTGCAGGTTAGTCTTTTAGCACATGAAGAATCAATTCAGAGAGTGTTGGGGTTTACAAGGCTCTTTTGGGCCTTCATCTGAATAAATTTACAAGGAAGGTTGGCATCTTTGAACTATTGAACCATCGACTTCAGTTCAAGCCTCAATTCAATCGGTAGTTCAATCACTTCATTTCAAGCCTTGGTTCAATCTTCAAGTTCATCACTTTGGTTCAACAAAGATTTCAATGACCTTGGCTTAGCAGTCACTTGAACCATTAAACTATTGAACTAGTTCAACAGGTTGGTTCAACATTTTGGTTCAAAGGCTTCGGTTCAATGGCTTGGTTCAACGCAAATGGTTCAATGCAAATGGTTCAATCACTTTGGTTTAATCAGCTCAGTGTGCAATGTTGAACCATTGAACCAATTTTAGTTTAATGGGTTGGTTTAACAAGGTGCCCCAAATCCAAAGGGAAGGTGCTCCTACAAAGGGTAGTCTAGGTTCAATAAGCCCTTGTGGAGGGCAAAGGCACTTCAAAGAGGCCACAAAGTAAAAAGGCTACAAAAGGGTAAGTTTTTGGAATTTTGCTTAAGGCAAGTGAAGAAAATTTTCTTTGGACTTTTTGTCTGAAGGAATTCCTTTAGAGAAAAAGTTTGAATAAATTCAGAGGTGGCCAATTCTCACAGACTTTTGTCCATGAGAAAAAGGCCTAAAGCAAAAAGGGGCCAGGGAAGCTAGATGGCCAATTCTCGCAGACTTTTTACCCACGAGAAAAGTCTGAAACAAAGAAGAGCCTGACCAAGCAAGACAAAAGACCCATAGGAAAAAAGGCCACACAAAAGACTCGATGGACTTTTGCTGAGGATGGTGATGTCCCGAAAGCCATCAAACTTAAGTAGATGAACTAGCCATTGAGTTTAATTCAAGGTGACGTCCTAGAAGCCATCAACTTTAAGAGGGTGAACTAGCCATTAGTTTTCAAGCAATGATGGGTGCACGGATGTCAAATTTAAGCCATTAAAAAAGTTGTTGGTTTTTAGATGCCCGAGCACCAACCATGAAAGGAGCCTAAGGAATACAACGACTCACCCAGAGATAGCATCGAGGGCTGAAGGAGCCAGAAAGAGACAAGATAGGGAAAAGACAAAAGTGCCAAGTGTAGGATTAGGTAGATGGTCCAAGTGGCAAAGGGAGGTGTTGATTTAAGAAGTTACTCTAGTAGGTGATATAGTGTCTGTGAATTGACCATTAGAAGGCACAAATGTCACTGTGTGACCCATTTTTCTTCATTTCACATTTATGAGCAGACAGACCACGTAGGTGCCTTCAAGGAGCAGTCTCGGTTAATGGAGAAACAACATGACCTATGTTAAAAAATGCTTGAAGTTAGAGATAAGGTCGACACAACATTTATGTTTAAGTGACCTACTCTTCCTAATGACTAGAGCGCACATGGGACATTTTTAAAAGAGGTGCCAAAAGGCCCTTTTTCCTTCCTCTATATATTGGAGACTTGTCATTTTGAGAAACATCTTCCACATTTGTAAGGTAGAACCTTGGCAAATTTTTCACCTGAAATCAATAAATGCATTTTTTACCTCTATGCTGGTTAGATATCTCTATTTTTGTTTGAGTGTTAGTTTGTGTTTAGTCATTGCTTCTTAATGCTTCTACAGGTTAACGCCAACACACTTGGTATCTATAAGGTGTCATTTTATAGGTAACAAGGAGAGTTGTACTTAGAAGTGCAGAGACAGAAGAAGCTACTATACATTGTGCCTTTCTATAACACCTTTGGTAAATCTCTATTTCTTGTGTGTTCCATTAAGGCCTCCCTATTAAGTTCCTGTAAAGTAGTCCTTCTGCCATCCTAAAGTTTACATGTGTGTTTGTCTAATTTCTAGTGTGAGTGTGAGAAGGTTGATCATTTGGTGCATCACCTCCTTTAGAGTAGTTTGTTTTCCTGCAATCTTTCTCCCTTTTCATCTCCCCCCATTATATATATGTTAGCACTTATTGGAATAAATTAGATGAATCAAAGGGAGCTAGCCCTTATCCAGAGACTCTCCCCTCTAGCTTCACTAGTTCCACAAGTGAGAGGGGAATTTCTATTGTTGTGTGAAGAAGGCAAGAGCTTGGCCTCCTGCCAAAGGTGCAATATTTTGTGTCAACAGTTTTTGGCATGCCCAATGGGACACAATCTTACACTTAGTAAGGTTTCACGATTGATACTGGTCCTGTTACAGTAAATCAACTATTTTCAGCATTTAGCAACTCCACTAGTAAGAGCTTTAGTTTTCCAATCAAAGACCAATTTTAACTTCCTATGCCTAAAGTCACCATATGGTCTGCTTCTAAGGGTGTCCCTTTTGAATTTGTTGAGTTGCCTTTGAACTAAAAAAAATATTGAGGTTTGAGAAGACTCGTCCTTATTTAGCAAACCACCTTCCCAGACCTATTGTAAGGGATGCATACATAGCATAGCTATAGTTACATCCCATCCCAGCTATGGCATTACCCTTTGTGGCTTTTCATGGTTAGAGCCCCTTGAATCTCCCATGTTATGACCCAATTCTGGGAGTAGCCCTAAAAAATGTGCCTTCTTTCGATGGAGAGGGGCCCATTACAGTCATCAAGCACATTATAAATATTGATAATCTCTGTAATATTCATAATGTCATTGAGGAAAATATCACAATTAGATTACTGGCATTGTCTCTCAAGGGCAAAGCTCTTGACTGGTATGGGATTTTGGTTATAAATTCAATCAGTTCTTGGAATGAACTGGGTACTTGCTTGATAGACCATTTTGGAGAAAAGTGCAACCATCTCTTGCTTGTTGAGAAGTTGACTACCATGAAGAGAGCCCCACACGAATATATGCAAGATTTCAACACACAATTTTAGAAGACATGGGATAGAATCCCCATTCTGGTAAGACTAACTACTAACTATGCTTTCTTGTATTATTTAAGAGCATTAAATAGTGATATTGTTGTTATGATACAATCCATGGGAGGGCATGTGATGCCTACTACCTATGACATAGCCATAGCAGCTGAAAATTACTTAGTACAAGCTAGGAAAATAGCCGAGAGACCCCATATGCCACTTTTCCTAGAAATGCTACCTCTAATTCAGGTTGTTGCTCCCACATTAGCTCCTCTACCTAGCATAGAGAAAATAGTTTCTACCCCATCTAATGAGCTTCATGAAGTTAAGAGTCTATTGCAGAGTATGTCAAATGAACTTGTAGCTCTTATAAGGTAGCAAGCTCAAAGCAATAGACCAAACCAAGGATACCAGCAGTATGGCCAAGCCCCTAGACCCCCTTTCCAAAATTACAATCAAGGATAGGGTTAGCTTACTCAACCCAGACCTTTTAAAGGATACAACCTAGGTGCCTCTTCATCATCTAAGGTCACGGTGCCCGTGCAGAACAATCTGGTGCATGAACAACCAAGTTGTTCAACCATGGGATATGGTCAAGAGAAAACTATTTATACAAATGAGATGATGGGTTATTACCCAAATGTGCAATACAATTAGGCAGCCACTCATTCCTAGGTCTTTAAGGCTCTAATGAAACCCAGCACAAGCAACAGTTAGAGTCAACCCGACTCTACTCTTATGAACCACCTGGAAGGTGAGTTCTATGCAATCAATTATGTGGGTGCTACAGACAATCAGGCTAACTGTGTTGTAGCCAACACAAGATTTAAAAGGAGAGAAATAGGAGAAACTCAGGCTACTACACAAACATTAGCAATGCCTTCCTCATCATAGGAAAATTAGAGGGTCCCAAACCTTAGACCGCCATTTGTACCTTCAGCCCCTCAGCTTGCACCTCAGGTTAGAATTAGCTCCAAAGAAAGATTGAAGGGAGGCAATCCTCAAGTCAATGTAGTGGACCAAATGAAGAAGCTACATATGAACATCTCCTTATGGGATTCATTGTCTCTACCAGGATAAAAGGACATGTTACAAATGGAGTTGCATGAGCTGGATCAATGAGCTATCCTAGCAAGGACTGATAATTTCTTGATGATGAATGGACAACCTTCCACCTCAGGCCAGGTCAAGAAAGAAGAGAAAATTCCCCCTTTCTATGTGTCCTTTCATAGGAGATTTCTTGGTGCACAACTGCATCATTGACAGTAGGGTTAGTACCTCAATAATGCCCAATTACATAGCTGACAAGCTAGGACTGAAATATGAAGAGATGAATAAGGGAGTCCTGTAGCTAGATGGGACACCTCCAAAGATAGTTGGGATAATGAGGGGTTTGAGTTTGGCATTACATTCTTGCCAAACTTTCTCAGTTCCCCATGATATAATAGTGGCAATTGTTCCTCCTTATTTTTCCATTTGCTTATCCAGGGACTTCACATCCAAGATAGGTGGCTATCTAATAACGAATTGGTTCTATCTAGTTGTTAGAACCAAGTATGAGACCAAGGTAAAGATTGAATCTAAGCCAATCCACAAGGACCATCTAAAACCATATTCGCTTAAGGCAACAAACATTAGCTATGCCATCATTGACTAAGAGAAATTCCAAATAGACTAATCTCCATCCTTGAAGGAGTTATAGACTTGCTCTTAAATGAGTGGGGAAGTGACAACTTCGAGCATGACCCTTATAAGTTCATAGAGGAGGTAGGCCTTTGAGTCTACTACATACATGAAGAGGGTACCTTCATACCAAATATAATTAAGGCAAGCCAAGAGGACCTAGGTCTATGGTAGCTATACTTTGATGGTTCCAGAAGTAGGTTGGGGACTAGTGGTGGAGCAATGTTAGTCTCCCCTTCAAAGGAGAGATACTTTTCAAATTTTCGCTTCCAATTTTCTTTCACAAGCAATGTTGCATAATATGAGTCCCTTATCCATGGTCTGGAATGGGCAAGGAAAAGAGGAATCAAGGAGTTGCATGTTTTGGGTGACAGCAAGCTGATTGTAAATCAAGTGAGAGGCTAGAATCTAACCAAAAATTCTTTGCTAAATTCCTACAAGCATAGGGTATGGGACTTGGTAGAAGATTTCCTTGCCTTCAATATCACCTCCATTCACAGAGAGCAGAACAAACAAGTGGATAGGCTAGCAATAATTGGTGCTTAGTTTGATGTTTCCAAGGAGATAAGCTGAGACAACAGTTCACACTACTTGAAGGTGGTAGTTTGGCCCTCTATCCCCGACAACATTAAAAACTGGTAGGTCTTCAACAATGACTAGAAAATAGCATTCTTCCTACAGGAAGAAGCTGAGTTTGCTATAAAGAACTAGGCAAAGCTATAATAGCAATATGGCAACTAGATTGTTCAACTGAAGAATAAGAAGCTCCCTAAAGGTTTGGTCACTCTAAAGAGTTCTTCAATGGAGATGACAAATTGAGAAGTGACAAAACATGCATCATAACTAAGGAGGAGAATTATGAGAAGGTTAAGATCTTTAAGGATAAGCTTCTTACACTTGGAAAAGCCTACATGATTCAAGAAAGATGGATTTTCATTTTGCTGTGTTAGGAGTTTGCTAATGTTTTCACATGGGATTATAGTGATTTGAAGGGTTTTGACCCAAGACTTGCCCAACACACCATAAAATTAGAAGAAGGCACCAAGCCAATCATGTAGAAGTAGAGACCTATCAACCCAATGATTAAACCTCTCATGCAGAAGGAATTGGCCAAATCGACTGAGTTTGGGATTATATTTCCAATCAAACATTCCTCTTGGCTGGCCAATCTTGTTCCTATCAAAAAGAAGAATGGGGAAATTAGGCTATGTGTTGATTTTAGAGACCTTAATAAAGTCTCTTTGAAAGACCATTATCCTCTCTTGAGCATGGAGCAGATCCTTTAGAAGGTAATAGGTAGTGAGCATTTCTCCCTCCTAGATGGATATTCAAGATATAATCAGATTCTGGTGTAAGGCTATGACTAGCACAAAACAACCTTCACTATTAAATGGGGAATGTTTACCTACAAGAAGATGACATTTGGGCTATCTAATGCTGGTGATAACTTTTAGTGAGCCATGGACATGGCTTTTCAAGGCTTGATTAATAAGACTATGTTGGTATATCTTGATGATGTGATGGTTTTCCCTAAGGAAGTAGGCTATCACATGAAACACCTCAGGCAAATCTTTGAGAGGTGTAGAGAGTTTGGAATCTATCTCAACCCACAGAAATGCATGTTTGATGTTCACAAGGGGAAATTTCTTGGCCACATTGTGTCTAAAAAGGGCTTATCCATTAACCTTGAGAGAGTTTGTTCTATCCTAGAGATATCCCTACCCAAGCACAAGAAAGGCCTGCAGAGCTTCTTTGGCAGGATAAATTTCATTCAGAGATTCATCCCAAATTTCACAGAGATAGTCAAGCCACTGACCTCTATGCTGAGGAAGGGTGAGGATTTTAAGTGGAAAACACAAAGGAAGGATAGCTTTGAAGACATCAAGTAGGCCATAACCCAAGCTCCTACTTTGATCAGCTCTGACTTCAACAAAGATTTCAACCTCTACACTTTTGGTAATGAAGGGGTAATCTCTGCCATGCTTACCCAAGCAAATGGTGATGACCTTGAACAACCACTTGCATTTTTTAGCTAGGGGTTAGAGGATTTTGAATTTAGATACACATATATAGAGAAATAAGTCTTAGCAATAATACAAAGCCTGAAGAAATTTAGGCATATGCTATCCAATAGTAGGATTCACCCATGGTTCCACATCTTGGCATCGAGGATTTCTTGACCAACTGAGACCTAAATGAAAAGAGAGCGGGGTGGATCACCAAGGTAATGGAGTATGATGTAGACATCAAGATCACCAAGATGGTGAGGGAAAGAGGCATGTGTGAACACCTTGCTACAGACTTCAAGTAGAAAAGGGAAGACAACTTACTAATTCATGATGCAACTACAACAAAAGAACCAATTGTCATGAAGGATTGGACATTAAACCTGAGGCATTTCCTTCTCATTAGTGAGTGCCCACAGGGTCTTGATAGGACCAAAAGAAGGTACTTTAAACTCCATTCTCTTTCTTATGTCCTGGTTGATGGATTATTATTTAGGAAGGATCTCTCAGGGGTCCTAAGATGCATAGACTCAAATCAAGCTGATAAGGTGTTGTCTAAGTTCCATGATGGGCCAGAAGGTGGTCATTTTGCTCCTAGGGCTACTACAACAAGGATAATGAGAGGTGGCTATTTTTGGCCTACTCTTTTTAGGGATACCCATGCCTAGGTATGAAAGTGCCAAAAGTGTGCACTTTTTGATGGGAAGCAACGGTTGGTTGACATGCCTCTACAACCTATTTAGGTGGAACAACCATTCATGCAGTGGGGCCTAGACTTCATAGGGATGATTAATCCTCCCTCTAGTGCTAGACACAAGTGGGTCTTGACTGTCATAGACTATTTCACAAGGTGGGTGGAGGTTATGGCTCTGAAAGAGGCCAATGAAAGTGCGGTCCTAGATTTTTATGAAGACCTGGTGGTAAGGTTCGGGGTTCTAGCAACCATAATCTTAGATAATTCATTGGATTTTTTAAGAACCAAAATGAGTGAATGGGCACTATAATATGGTATATATCTCAGCACTTCATCGAATTATTACCCACAGGGGAATGGGCTAGCTGAGTCCACCAACAAGAACCTGATCAAGATCATCAAGAGGACCATGGAAGAAAATCAGAGGACTTGGCATGCCAAGTTGAAAATAGCCCTATGGGAAGATAGGGTCACCCTGAAGAGAGCAATTGGCAAATCACCATACACACTCATATATGGAAGGGAAGTTAGGCTCCCCATTTCACTGAAGTTACCAACCTTGGATCTCACTCACCAACTGCAATTAGAAGAAGGAACTAGCATGGAGGTTAGATTATGTGAGCTGATGGAAATCCAAGAGGTAAGGGACCATGCTATGGCTTCCATGACTAGCTACCAACAACAAGTGAAAGAGACACTTAGACAAGAAATCTTCATCAAAAGGTTTCTCTAAAGAAGACATTATCTTGAAATGGGATGAAGACCGAGCTAAGCCTGGAAAGCATGCAAAGTTCAACACCCTATAAAGTAGCCCATACATAATCACTCAGTGCAAGAAGCATAATGCATTCCAACTCTCTAGGTTGGATGGTGAAGAACTGTATATCCTAGTTAATGGGATACATCTAAAGCACTGCCACTGAGTCTCTTTTCATCATGTACGTACTTCCCTTGCTTTTCTCTTGTTTTCCCTAAGTGCTTTCTACACATGTTATTAGTTTTCTTAGCTTTGTGTGTGTTTTCATTTCCTTTGAGGTAAATCTTCATGATTGTCTCTATAATTTATCGAGGCTATTGCTACTTTTAAGTTACAATCTGACTCTGTGCCCAATGGATTTGAGGCAACTAGTTTCTAAGCATAACATGCATGCTTCCCCTGAGAGTCACCAATTTGTTGACCATTTTTTCCCAATAGGCCAAAATTGGCCCCCTTTCTTCCCATGTTGTTCTAGGCCAATTCATTTTTATTTTGCACAAGTCCAGGATTTTCTATGGACTCTGTAGGTTAGTCTTTTGGCGCATGAAGAATCAATTCAGAGAGTGCTGGGGTTTACAAGGCTCTTTTGGGCCTTCATTTAAAGAAATTTACAAAGAAGGTTGGCATCTTCAAACTATTGAACCATCGACTTCAGTTCAAGCCTTGGTTCAATTGGTAGTTCAATCGCTTCATTTCAAGCCTTGGTTCAATCTTCAAGTTCATCACTTTGGTTTAACAAAGATTTCAATGACCTTGGCTTAACAGTCACTTGAACCATTGAACTGTTGAACCAGTTCAATAGGTTGGTTCAAAATTTTGGTTCAAAGGCTTTGGTTCAATGGGTTGGTTCAATGCAAATGGTTCAACGCAAATGGTTCAACTACTTTGGTTCAATCAGCTCGGCATGCAACGTTGAACCATTGAACCAATTTCAGTTCAATGGGTTGGTTCAATGAGGTACCCCAAAGCTAAAGGGTAAATGCCCCTATGGATGGCAGTTTAGGTTCAATAAGCCCTTGTAGAGGGCAGAGGCACTTCAAGGAGGCCACAAAGTAAAAAGGCTACAAAAAGGGTAAGTTTTTAGAATTTTGCTTAAGGCAAGCGAATAAAAATTTCTTCAGACTTTTTTTTTGAAGGAATTCCTTTGGATAAAAAGTTTGAAGAAATTCAGAGGTAGCCAATTCCCATGGACTTTTGTCCATGGGGAAAAGGACAGAAGCAAAAAGGGGACTGGACAAGCTAGACAGCCAATTCTCGTAGACTTTTTGTCTGCGAGAAAAGTCCAAAACAAAGAAGAGCCTGACCAAGCTAGACAAAAGACCCATAGGAAAAAAGGCCACACAAAAGACCTGATGGACTTCTATCGAGGACGGTGACATCTCAAAAGATGTCAAACTTAAGCAGACAAACTAGCCATTGAGTTCAATTCAAGGTGACATCTTGCAAGCTGTCAACTTTAAGAGGGTGAACAAGCCATTAGTTTTCAAGCAATGACGGGTGTGCGGATGTCAAATTTAGGCTAGTAAAAAATCTATTGGTTTTTACATGCCTGAGTGCCAACCTGAAAGGAGCCTAAGGAATGTAGCGACCCATCCAGAGATAGCCCCAAGGGCCGAAGGAGCCAGAAAGAGACAAGACAGGGAAAAGACAAAAGTGCCAAGTGTAGGAGCAGTCAGATGGTCCAAGTGGTGAAGGGAGGCACCAATTCAAGAAGTTACTCCAGTAGGTGATATAATGTCTATGAATTGACCATTAGAAGGCACAAATGTCAAGGTGTGACCCATTTTTCTTCATTTCACATTTATGAGTAGATAGACTGCATAGGTACCTTTAAGGAGTAGTCTCAATTAATGGAGAAATGACGTGACCTATGTCAAGAAATGCCTGAAGTTAGAGTCAAGGATGGCACAACATTTATGTTTAAGTGGCCTGCTCTTCCCAATGACCAGAGCGCACATGGGACATTTGTAAAAGTGGTGCCAAAAGACCCTTTTTTCCTTCCTCTATATATTGGAGACTTGTCATTTTGAGAAACATCTTCCACATTTGTAAGGCGGAGCCTTGGAAAAATTTTCACCTAGAATCAATAAACACATTTTTTACCTCTATGTTGGTTGGATATCTCTGTGTATGTCGAGTGTCAGTCTGTGTTTAGTCATTACTTCTTAATGCTTCTGCAGGTTAACACCAACACACCTGGTATCTATAAGGTGTCATTTTGCAGGTAACAAGGAGAGTTGTACTTAGAAGTGTAGAGACAAAAGAAGCTACTATATAGTGTACCTTTCTACATCACCTTTGGTGAGTCTCTGTTTCCTGTGTGTTCCATTAAGGCCTCCCTATTAAGTTCCTGTAACCTAGTCCTTCTGCCATCTTGAAGTGTATGTGTGTGTTTGTTTGATTTCAAGTGTGAGTGTGAGAAGGTTGATAATTTGGTGCATTACCTCCTTTAGATTAGTTTGTTTTCTTGCAATCTTTCTCTCTTTTCATCTCCCCCCCCATTATATACATATATATGTGTCTACACACACACACACACACACACACACACACACACACACACACACACACATGTTAGCACTTATTGGAACAAATTAGATGCATCAAAGGGAGCTAGCCCTTATCTAGAGATTCTCCCCTCTAGCTTCACCAATCCCATAGGTGAGAGGGGAATTTCCATTATTACATGAAGAAGGCAGGAGCTTGGCCTCCTGCCAAGGGTGTAATCTTCTACGTCAACAACTAGGAATAATCATACATACACAATGTTGAATATCCTTCTTACGATCAGAATTGATGCAAATACAAATAATGTGTGATTATTTTTATAAATTAAAGCATTATCCAGTTACAAGTAGGGAATTAATTATTGTTTTTTGAATGAAGTACTTGTATTATCAATACTACTAATTGATTTAACATGAAAAAAATTTCCTTGTACCCTTTACACATATCATGCACTTTATTTTCTAATAGTGCATCATGTAATGGTTATTTGTATGATTCATAAGGATAAATAAATATTAATACTCATTAATGATAGGTTTTTTGATCTTCCCAAGACAAAAATCTAATGATGTGACTATGTAGTTTTATCCACCTTCAAAAAATGGTAGGCTAAAGTGGCCAAAATCCCCAGTCTTGTGTCCATATGTGAGCATACCAGTCAAAGTAACTAGCAGGTTCATAACATTACTTATTGACTTTGATTTTTTAATCAATTTTTGGTGTAGAAATTTTCATTTTGTCCAATTTATCATGCACAATACTCAATAATCCTTGAGTTTTATCCTCTACTTTAATATATGGGAGTAGTAATGTGCATGAAAAATTTAAATGTATTCATTATGTCATTTTTTTACATCTTCAAGTTTTGAGAGTACTTCTAGGCATGTGGTAGATCTACATTTTTTATATAGGTCCATATACTCATCACACTTGGTGAAGAAGTTATTCTTAGTAATCAAAACATGCTGAAATTTGGTTGCATCACTCGTAGAAATATCAATTATTTGAACTCCTTATTACACTTATTTCACATTAAATTATGGGTATAGAATTTAGAAAGTAGACTTTGAGTAAATTTATTTATATCTTATCCTAAACAATGATTTAAATGTAGAGAAATATCTAAATTTAACTCAACCATTCTTGGTATACAAGTAAATATTACTGTGTTATTTGATCTTTCTTTCTCTTTCCTAGTGTTATCATTTACTACATGCTTGTGACCATTTATCTAATCTAGTTTATGACTATAGAAGGTGCTCTTTAGGTATCCATAATATTTGTGTTATGCATTTTGATAGACATCCATACCATCAAATTTCAATTAATGTACCTCCATATATTTACCACCCACATTAAATATGCCATTTGAAGTTAATGCATCTAACACAAAATTCTTTATATCTTCTTCATTCATGACTTAATATTATGCCATATAAATGTGACTAAATCTAGTGGTAATTTTTTGAGACAATCATATTTTCAATAATTATTTTTCATATTCTCCACTTCATCCAAAAAAATTACCATTTTCTATCCTCATCAAAATTTTATATTGTCGAATTGGGTAGAGAGGCATTCAATTTTTGACATTTTTTAGTATTATAGGGATTTTTTGTCACTTTTTTAGAATTATTATATTTAATATCATTAAAATAAACTATATATACCATTTGTGGTTGATGATATTCTAATGCGTCCCACATGCTCACCTCAACTTCATCTAGGACTTATTTGAATTTCACATCTAGAGGAAAATCATTTATGTTAGCTAATTGTCTAATAGGCCATTATATGAGAGATCCATTAGATATAGAGCATCTTTTACAAGGATGGATGAATACTCTATTAGTATGCACACCAAAGGTGTTGGCATATAATACCTTAAATTTTACCATGTCTCCTTCAATTTTATATGTTATTAATCCCTTGGCAACATAATTGCTCACAAATGAGTATAAATGGATTAATTTGGCAACAACTCCCTAAACCTAAAATGATGTTCACCGATACATATAAGGTGTAGACCATCCAATTGATCATAAATTTTATTGACCATAAAGGAACTTCTTGTTTCATAGAAAACCAAATGTTTTATTGGACAATATATTAATTTATTAGGTTGTACTAAGTTTGAGCAATCAAAACATAAATTTACCACATTTTCATGTACTACACCAAACATAAAGTGTCCCAATCTCTCTATCAAAGTTGTTTTTAGGGTCTGAATAATGTGAATGCAATGGTCAAGTGATCACATGAGATGAAACTGGTGCACACCACAAAGAGGCTAAAGAAAAGTGAAATCACTGAAAGAGATATTTTGAAAAGACAAATAGGAGTAAAACCCAATATTTGATTAACTTAAGATGGCCAAAGTGAATAATACATATAGGAGAGCATGTAAGTAACTCCTCCACAAAAGGTGGTCAAAGCACCCCAAGAATAGATTGTAACTCCTCCATGAAAGGTGGTGACAAGGTGCTAAGAATAGAGAAGTAACTCACATACCCAGAATAGCTAGTCAAAGGAGTTACTTATGACATTCTTATGACACCTATGACACATCTATGACACACATATCCACATAAGATAGCCTATCCCACAAATGTAGGAAAACTCCATGTATGCACAAATATATAATATTCCCTAATTAAATAATAGGGAAAAATAAAAACCTACACTAACACCACCCCATAAGCATAGCTTAGGTTGGCAGTGTGGAAATATAAAATGGGTCTCGACAACTAGGCCTGATGAGGTACCCATGTACAAATGCAATCTCCCATAAGATAGAGAAAAGGAGAAAACCTGTAGGAAAAAACTCCCCCTAAAAGAGAGACATAAAATAAATGAAGAGGCTAGTGCCCCCCCTAAAGATGATGCTGCTACAGATGTGGACCGTACCCCAAAAAGATCTCATAGATGAATGATCTCATTCTTGGTGAAAGGTTTGGTAAAGATGTCTGCAACCTACTCTGAAGACTGGCAAAATATCAAGTCAATGACTTGACTATGAATAAGCTCCCAAATGAAATGCATGTGAATCTCTATGTGCTTGGTCTACTGGTGCTGAACTAGATTCTTGCAAATCTAAATGGTACTCTGGTTGTCATAATAAATGATGGTGGTTTGCTTGATAAGAATGCCAAACTTAGAAAGTATCCCCTGAAGCCAAATAGCCTCAATAGATACATTAACAACTCCCCTGTACTTTGCCTCTGTGGATGATATAGCAATAACATTTTGCTTTTTACTAGACCAACTGATAGGACTAGAACCTAGAGAGAAACTATAACCAAAAGTGGACTTACGAGTCTGTGAATTGCCAGCCCAGTCTACATCTATATACCCAATCAAGTCAGCCTCTATGCCAAATTTGTAATGAATCCCATATCTATGTGAAACCTGTATGTAATGCAAGATCCTCTTAGCTGCTTTCCAATGTAGCTCATGAGGTTCCTGCATAAATTTGGAGATAAGTCCCACTACATATAATATGTTGGGCCTGGTGTGAGTCAAGTAGATGAGACTGCTAACAAGTTGTTGATATTGAGTGGCATCAACTAATGGTGAAGAATAGTCAGCCTCAAGCTTGACTCCTAATAGAAAGGGAGTCAGAGATGGCTTGCAATTATCCATGTGAAATTGAGACAATAAATCAAGAGCATACTTAAGTTGTGCAAGAGAAATCCTTAAATCTGACTATGAGATCTCGATGCCAAGGAAGTAGTGCAACAAACCCAAGTCTGTCATGTCAAATCTATCCTAGAGAGATGCCTTCACCACTGCAATAGCAGATGAAGAACTACCAGTGATCAAAAGGTCATCAACATATAAAACCAAAATCAGGAGCGAATCATCTTGCCATAAGAAGTAGACATTGGGGTCAGAATGGCACCTAGTGAAACCCACTATGAGAAGGAAAGAATCCGTCTTTGAATACCAAGCTTGAGGGGCCTATTTGAGGCCATAGATAGATTTCCTAAGTCTACATACTAAGGAAGAATCTTGAACAAATCCTAGCAGCTGCTCCATGTAGATCTCCTCCTCTAGGTCTCCATGAAGAAAGGCACTCTTCACATCCATTTGGTGCACATCCTAACCATGTGCTACAAAAATAGCAAAGATGAGTCGAATAGAAGTCATCTTTGCAATGGGTGCAAAGGTCTCTGAGTAGTCAATGCCTGCCACCTATGAGAAACCCTTTGTGACCAATCACACCTTATACTTATCAACCGACCCATCTACTGCAAACTTTGTCTAATATATCCACCTACATCGAACCATCTTCCTTCCCTTAAGAAGTGAATTCAAGTCCCAAGTGTGATTTTTGATTAAGGAAGAATATTCTTCCTCGATAGCAATGTCCCACTTAGGTACTCCCAATGCCTATCAAAAAGTCTATGGATCTAAAACTGAGGCAAAGAAGGCATGTGGATCTCTCTAAAAATCCCACCTAGTATGTCTATCATCTGTGATAACTCCTACCCAGGTGCCAACACTCTCAAGTGTATGTCTAACCCAAAGTAGCCCAGAAGTGGGTGAGTCAGGTGCTAACTCCTTATCCTTTAATTTACTAGAGGTGGATGACTTTACATCACTATCCTTGCTATTTAACTCAAAGAATAAGAAGATGTCTCTGGCTCAGGGAACCTACTGTGGTTGATCTGAATCTGAGGAATCATCATGAAGAAGTAGATTTGATGAGAGAGAAGAAGTACCAAGTGTTGAGTCTCTAGGACTCTCCTGAAATTGGACACTTCTCTCAATGAATAACTCATGAGTGGTCAAATATAGAAGGCAATACCCCTTAACACCATCCAGATATCCTATAAAGATGCAAGGATTGGACTAACATTCCATAGCTTTGCATTTCTTCTTCAGTATGTGGGCCATGGCTGGGGATATGAAAACCCTAAGGTGCTCAACATTAGGTTTCTTTTTATGCCAAGCTTCAAAGGGTGTTATCCCTTTTAAAGCTTTATGAGGAACCCTATTTTGAATGTAGCAAGCACAATTGATGGCCTCGGCCTAGTACTATGGTGCTAAGGATTTCGAGTGAATCATATAGCTACCCATCTCTTTAAAGAACCTACTTTTACATTCTATAACCCCATTCTGTGAAGCACTGTAAGTGACTGTGTGTTGCAAATCAATCCCCTGTGTGGTGAAAAATTGCTCAAACCTATTGTTGACATACTCCCCTCCATTATCAGTTCAAAGAACCTTGATGAATTTCTCACTCTATTTCTCAACAAGAGCCTTAAAGTCTAGAAAATTTTCAAACACTTCAGACTTTTGTTTGAGAAAATATATCCAAGTGTACCTAGAGAAATCATCAATGAAAGTGAGGATGTACTTGACCCTTATGAAAGATGGTTTGGAAAAGGGTCCCGATACATCACTGTGGACTAACTCCAAAGGTTGTGAAGCCCTCCAAACTTTGCCTTTGTCAAATTTTGCTTCGAGATGCTTCCCAAGGGAGCACCCCTAGCAAAGTCCTTTTGAGAATTGGACACAAGGCAAGCCAATGACCATGTCATGTTTATAAAGTTATTCAAGGTAGTGGTAGTTAAGGTGGCCAAACCACTCATGCCATAATTTGCTAACTCCATCTGAATGAGTTAGCAATGATGTTAGGGAAGAATTAGGTACAAAATGTGAGAAGGTGTATAACCTTGCTTGGTGATCTGCCCTAACCACTGCCACTGTAGTATCACTATGCAACTCCCTGATAGCCATTGAATCTGGTGAAAACTCAACTCTCATGCCCTGACCAATGTGAGTGATTTGGTACATTGATAAGAGATTGGTTGAAATAAAAAGAACACTTAGAACATTATTGAATGTTCCTCCTTCCATTTCAACTAACCCTCTCCCTACAACGAAAATTGATGTGTCATCACCCAAACTAATTGAAGTCATGCTACAAGGCTCTAAAGATGGAAACTCAACTAAGGAAGACCCCATGTGGTGAGAAGCACCTGAGATAATGACCCATGAAGATGTAGAAGCTGTTGTAGCTACAAGGGCCTTGCCCTTTTCTTTCTCCTTACCCTTGACTTTTGCCTTAGTAGAATCCTAGGTAGATGAATTCTGCTTGATGGACTCAAGAACACCTATGTTGTGCTTCTTTAGAAGATGAGTTAGGTGATCTATTTGTTTTTTCATGCATTTGTGTTCATCATGCCCTTTCTTCTTAAAATAGGCACACTTAACCTTCTCCTTCTTAGGTTTAGCATTGGAGGAGGAAGAATCAGTGTTGTTCTTGGTAGGATTGTTGTTTTCTTTCTTCTTCTCCTGGTCCTTGTTCTTTTTCTTCTTCTCCTTTGTTGAAGTCTTATCCTTACCATTTCCAGCTATCAAAGCTTGGGGTTGAGTAGACTTCATTGTGCCCATTTGAATTAGCTTATCTTGCTCCCTAGTCAAGTCGGCAATGAATGAATCCAAAGAATGCATTTTCCATGTAGTGCCAAGGGCACTTTTTGTGGCATGGAAAGTGGAGACAAAGACTAAATAGCTTGGACCTAACTTTGCAAGAATAGAAAGGATGAGTTGATCATCTCTCTTCTCTATCCCGTATTCTTTCAATTGCAATCTAAGGGCCTTAAAATTAGTGAATAAGTCCTATAGGGTGTCAAAGTTGCTAGGACTTAGACTTATGAGTTTGTTTTTGAGCTCATGACCTCTCATCTCATCAAACTTCCCAAATAAGGTTTCTAGGGTGTCCTATATGTCTTTGGGAGTCTTGGAGGTTTTTAAATGAAAGAAAAGTTTTGGAGACATGGACAAGCTCAGTAATCCATAGGCTTCATCACTATGGTTGTACCACTTGACCTTTTTAGCATCGGTGATGGGTTCTACTTCAGTACCCATGGTGATCCTATACAACCCTTTAATTCTAAGAATGATTCACATTTTAACCTTCCATTCATGATAGTTGAAGGGTGTGAGGAGTTTAAGTTGTAAATAATCCATTTTAAGCTAAATTTAGGTGAAGTTGTGTTGATTGTAAGTTGTGAAATTATGCAGAAAAGAGAATGAAAGCAAAGATTACAAGTGTTGAAAAGCAATCACACCCCCTTGAAATGTTAAACCCCCCAAATATGCAAGTTCATGCTCAAAAGACGTTAGGCTTAGTTGAGAATGTGTCTTAGAGTAATCAGTGCAAGACTTTAAGCAAACAAGACATCAGACTCAACTGAAAATGCATCTCGGGAGACCCAAATTTTTATTTTGGCACTTTATAAAGTAGTGAAATTTTGACAATTATCTAGCCTAAGTTGTGGATAATTTAAAAATAAACACTTTTTAAAAATATGGCACTCAAATTCAAGCTACCATTTGCAAGATTTTAAAGTTTTAATTTCCCATAAACTAGTAATTTTGCAAAAAACAACACTAAAACATTAAAAAATGCCTGTTTTGAGAGAGAAAGTGGCCTTCCAACCACTCATTAGACTTGGCACAGAGTGAGAAATCCAAAGGAGGTCTTTATGAGGGGGAATTGACCTCCTACCAATCTGGGCCTCACCCTTCGTCTTCGACAGGGGAAAACTCAAGGTTTAATTAAAACCCCCAAATTCCCAAAACTTAAAATTGTTCCTAAAAATTCATTTCTTACTCAATTTGACTAAAATAAAATTTGAACAATCAAATTTCAATTGAGAATTTAAGAACAAAGATAGATTTACCAATCAAACTACCTGTTGAGGGCCCACATGAGGTGCCAAAGGGAAAAAGTGTGCCATTTTCAAAAAGATAGTAGTTTGGACTATTTTCACTGATTTTCACTTGTTTGACTGCTCCATGTAGGTGTACAACCAAAGATCAAGTGTATAAAGAGCAGGTCTATTTAACAAAATTACCAACACCCTTTTTTCTACTGTTCAACAGCCAAGGTGAAACATCAACATGAAATGCCAAAGCTTGGAGGAGAGTGTGACTACGTAGGTATACAGACCGTACGGTCCACACCAATCTTCAAGGTAGATTCCAAACCTCAAATTCACACTTCAAGATCAGTTTCACACCATACATTCAACACTAGCATTCAACAAAATATCCAAACCCTTGGGTTAAGGAGATAAGCGCCAAAGTGGAAGAGATGACTTTTTAGGAGACACCAGGCCGTACAACTCATGTAGCCTTCAAGAAAACTTAAGAGGTTCACATGTTAGATACCAACACACTAGTTTTTCAATGTGATATTTCCAATAACATCAATGGCATTGCAAGAAAACTTGCAGATTATTTGCACGCAGGTATTCTCATATACTTCACACGGAGAATGAGTCAAACCTAAAGATCTACATCAAGGCTTATATGCCAGTACAAACATAATGCATGCAAATAACAAAATTGAAGATCCTTTGTAAGCAAAAAACTCAAGATTTTAGAATAAACTAATAGCATAACCAAACACATGATTATCAAGGTGGCTCTGATACCATATTGGAGTTGTTGCCAAGGTCCAAATAATGCAAATGCAATGGTCAAGTGATCACACGAGACGAAGCTGATGCACACCACAAAGAAGCTAAAGCAAAGTGAAATCACTGAAAGAGATAATTTGTAAAAGATAAATAGGAGCAAAACCCAATATTTGATTAACTTAAGATGGCCAAAGTGAAGAATACATATAGGAGAGCATGTAAGTAACTCTTCTACAAAAGGTGGTCAAAGCACCCCAAGAATAGATTGTAACTCCTCCATGAAAGGTGGTGACAAGGTGCTAAGAATAGATAAGTAACTCCCATACCTGGAATAGTCAATCAAAGGAGTTACTTATGACATTCTTATGACACCTATGGCACATCTACGACACGTATCTCCACATAAGCTAGCCTATCCCATGAATGTAGGAAAACTCCATGTATGCACAAATATATACTATTCCCTAATTAAATAATAGGAAAAAATAAAAACCTACACTAACACTCTCTTTATGAATTTTATGATCTAATATAATATGACTCACAAAACCTTGGTCTATGTCATTGCCTCTTCTATAACATTTGTGTATGATAATGACATTGTTTATGACAAAATCAATTCTATCTTTAGGTCCCATATAATTGATGGTGTTTTCACTATCATCACTGGAATCTCCCTCTTTCATGGAACTATAATCCTCTGATTCATTAAAAATATAATTAGTATGAACTATGGGAATGGATGGATTCACATGTTTTGATAAATCCCTCTCTTCCCATGGAATGTAGTATATTTTTTTATTGAAATATGCTAAGGTTTTGAATCTATCAATTTAATAAAGTAATTGTACTTTTCCATCCAACACTATGTCAACACTAACAATAAAAAATCATCTTCCCATGTCTCTAAAATGTAGTATCCTTATGCTTGGATACACTCTTCCCTTTGTAACTTTTGTGCCTTTTGACAACAAGTCCACAAGATCATTCTTTCCAAATACAAGATACATTGATTTTATAGTACAATTAATAAATGTGAGATCAAAGTAAAACCTATTAGATATAAAAATTAAACATTAAGGTGAGATGAAATAAAAATATATATAATAATTATTAAATGTAATTTAAGTCTCATTTACTAAGGATCTATGTTTCTAGGAATAAATTTATACTATATAAAAATAAGAACATGTGATCAAGGTGATATGTGAAATAAATAACATCTAATGAAAATATGATCTTAGTTTACTATCATGAAATAAATTAGACATTATAATCATTAATTATCAATTGCTACAATGCAAAAATTTAGTAACATATTTATTGGTAATAGAATATTTATTGGTAAATTGAGAAAAATAATGATGCCAAAAGGATATTAAAACATTTTAAAAAAGTCTCAATATCACATATTTATAAATAAGGTAATAAAGGGGCAGATAACATGGCCAATATTTGTGTTTTTAGCCCCTATTTTACTCAATGGTCAAAGATAAAAGAGGCCACATAATCACAATCATTTACAATAATGTGTAAATATTCACAACCCCTAGGAAAGGAGAGTGATCCAATGATGGCAGATAATTAATGAAAAGACACACATCTTGTGAAATCTCATACAATGATTTCATTATTTAATGAAAAACAATTAAACCAAGCTTGAAGCATAGTTGGAAAAGACCTAGCTTCACTAGTCACAACATATTTTGAATGAAATAAGTTCAATCTCAAGCTAATTTATAGCAAGACACTGATAAGGAAGAAATGAGAAACCATGATAGGTGACCGTGATAGAGTCAAACATATTTATTACACTAAATCCAAGGAAGACCCTTTAGTGTCAAACAAACCAAGAATACAAGGACATATTTTGATTCGATAGGTCTACATGAGGAATCACCTCATTAAATATTCATTGATGAGAACATTGTATAAGTACAAGGGTACTATGTAAGGATTATATTTTAAAAATGGTTCATTTTATATATTATAAGGAATAATATTGGATTCTTAATTGATAATATTCTTAGTATGTTATAATTATGTAGAATAGGTATGTGCCAATTCTACATAAGGCCACAATAATTTTATAATTTTGGCATATATTTTTAAGTTATAAATAATAAAATTATGTGACAACTTGATCTCATACCTTCATCATAAGTTTTGACATGTAAAAAATTTATAGAAGGATCATGTAACACCACCATATTTCATAGGTCCCAAATCAATTTCAATTTCAATTTTCAATTAATAATATTTTCAAGATCAAGTATTCATAGCTCCTATGCAATTTTGATTATCCAATATGAATGTTATCATAATGGCATCCCTAGCTCAAACTAAAACTCCATCTTAGTTTATTATTAAACTAATGAGATTATGTTGAAAATCTTAGAGTATTTTATTGGAACTAAATGATGTATAATCACTAAATAACATAAACTAATATAAACATTGATAAATATCAGTTAATACTTATGGCCCATTCAAAACTTCTGTTAATTCCACATTAGATCATGCTCAAAATTTGAGTTTAAGGTAAGATTATAATAAATATAATTTTATAGCTCATGATCAAAACTTCTTCCTTAGAATATTAAAAATAGAATTTTAATTTTAAGGTCAATGTTTAATTAAAAAATTGAGACATACTTAAGTGACTTGGTTGTGTCTAACCCCATCTAGGTTCATTTCACATGGCGCGTGAGGCCAGTTGAGGCAGTTGGTGATGTCAGTGATGTAAGTGACATTGGTGATATCATCAACACTAGTGATGTTGGAAATTATGGGGATGTAATGGGGATATGGGAATTTTTTTTGTATCTCATACTAGTTCATATCTCTAATCACAACACTAGCCCATTAATTTTATAACTCTAAATTATGTAAAGCATTTACACATATCTAATAAAAATGAAAAAGATTTTGGAGAGGGTTCTAAATTTTAAGGGAATTTAAAGGGCTTCCATGTAAGATTTAAATTTTATGGGAAGCCTTGGATAGACTATGGAAAAATATTATTACTATTATTAATTTAACATTGCACTTAAAATTTTATGAAAACTATATTTAAAGAAGTGCCTGATGTGAATTTAGTTTCTGCAATTTAAAGATATGTTATAAAAATATTTTTTGTTATTTAAACCTTTTATAAAGTGGAAAATAAGATGTATTAGAATATTTTAGGATTGGCTCAGATATATTATACTAACATTAGATAAATTAATCTAGCTTAATTACATTGAAAATAAAATATGATATATTACAAAAAAATATAACACTGGAAAAACATAATTAAGATATCGTAAAAAGTTATTCTTACACAAAAAATTTGATCAGAATCCTAAAGACATATACATTACATCATTTCATAAATATTATTAAAAAAGTTTCATCTATTTATTTTATTTGACAAGGGCCATTCCCTATGTTATGTCAGTACTAATTTTCTAGACAATAAAATCAACACCTTGAAATTTTAACTAAAAAATGTAAAGGTAAAAGTTAGTGAGAACAAAATATGAGGGACTTTACATGAGCTACCTATGGGTGTGGCTACAACAAAGCCCAAGATGGTAGCATTTTTTGGCAAATGATTATGCAAAGATATAAAATCATTATTTTATTGCTCATGTGCATACATGTTCAATATTTCTTTTGCTAGATTTGAATCATGGGAGATCATTTACAAAGCATGTGATATTTTTATAAACCCTATAATTCCCAAAAAATATTGATTTTTTTTTATAATTAAAACATGGAAGATCATTTACAAATATTTAACCTAGTAGTATGAAACTCTTAAATTAAATGAATTATATCTACCTGAGTAAACACATAATTAATGCATAGCATAGGGAATTAGACATAGGTGGTTATTCAAATTAAATAAATTATATCTACCTAGGTAAACCCATAATTAATGCATATCATAGGTTATTATGAATAAGTGGTTACTTTATTCCATTAGAGAATTAGCATTTTCAATATTCTAAATCAAGCTCTATGCATAAGTAATATTCTCATTAGTATATTTCAACATTCAAGCTTTGTGTAAAAGTAATATTATCAATAGTTTATTTAAATGTTCAATATTTGTGTAGAAGTAATATTCTTAGTAGTACTATATTAAATAGTTTTTCATTCAATAGTAGTTAAATCAAGTCATAAGATGCCCCTGGATATCCACATTCACATGGAATGTAAGTGAACTCAGACTATATTAATTGTTTTCAAAACTATCAATATTATAAATGTCATCCCATCTTCAAATATCTAAAAATTATGTTGGCATCCAAATATGAAAATATATGCACCAAAATATAGAATTATTAGTTTATATTTAGAATTTTATTTTTCAAAACCATTACATATAGGGATCTATTTTGCCTTTGATTTTAATATAATGTTGTTTTTAATTAAGCAATAATCAATATTTTCCATTCACTACTGTATAACCAATCATTTTCGTTTGACGTCCCTTATATTATTTTTGGTCTCATGGACATACTTTCTTCAATTAACTATTAAAACTAAATACAATCTTTTGTCTGGGTCCATCATATTGTATACTCAGGGTTTGTCCTCTATATTTTGTTAAGCCTCTCATCTACTTCCTTTTAAATTATGAAGAGTTGGTATGGCTATGTATCATGAATGTTTTCATGTTTCCCATAATTTTATGATACTCCCTATTTTTTGTATGAGTGAGGGTCCCTTCATCCCCTAACATTTATCTACCAAAAAAATTAAATTTTGAAGATACCACAAATATGTATGGTACCATGAAGCATTATCAATATTGCGTAGCATGTTTATAGAATCCTTATTGAAAGAAACACATCTTTCAATCCATGTTTCATGTTAAAATGAGGTGAAATGACTATATGAAAGTGAAGGGGTTTTAGACAACCTTTTACCCATCATGTAGGATGGCAATGGAAACTAGAAACAACAACTACAATGGCCCCTATTTTACTATTTATGTAATGGAACAAATTAATTTATACACCAAAAATAATTAACAGTTAAATAAATAACTAGTAAAGTTATTACATCTATTAGATGCATGTATTTTTTACTAAGCTTTCCTCATCAAGCTTCACCTATTTCTTCCTTAGCATTTTCTTTTGTGTCAATGTGTTTATATTTTATTTTAATCAGTTAAAAAATATTTAAAAAAAAAAATCTATTAATATTTATAATTACATTCAAAGATTGATTTTAGATTTGATTTTAATTTGTTTAAAAATAATTTATAAAAAATAATTTTATTAATATTTTTTGGCTAGATAATAATGGTTAGAGGGTCCCTCGCCCATTTTATTATACAAAAAAAGTGACAATACAAATCTCTTAGCCCAAAGACTAAGGGTATTTAATTAAAACCGAGGGTCAAAACCCATAACACAACCAAAAAACTAAACTACATGAAAACACCTTAAAAACACTGAGGTCAAACAAACATCAAAAAAGGAAAGATAAGAACCACCATCACCACTATCCCCCTAAAGTATTCACTAGCACTGCCACCCATAAAAATAATATTTCTTATGCCATCCATAGCCACATCACTCTCACCCATTTCTATTATTTTTTCACCACCCACTTCACCACTAACACCCTCAGTATGGACTTAATCTAGAACACGTCTCTGAATCCACATCTCAATCAACCATCAATGTATCCCCACCCAACTAACAAGGTCAGGTGTGTTTCTACCTCTACTTTGTTTTTCCCCTATATTCTATTCAAATTGTGCCCCCATACTAGGATCTAACCTCATACCTACAAATTGAGCTTGTATGTACACTAAAGTAGACTTTTTTTTGGTGATGAGCTTAGACCCCACCCTAATGTGAATTGGTTGAGGGAGAGGTATTTGAGCCCTGTAAAGCCTTAAAATAATATCAATCTCCAAATTTGAGAATGAGTAGAACCACCCCTGAAGAGCCACCATAACCTATGTTGGGAGAGAGTGTAGGGATCCCACATCCAACAGTGGTATATATCTTCTGAGGGGGGCCTGAATCATGTAACTAAGCTTATAGTAAATTAAGATGAGATAAAATGTTGTCATACCTAAGCTAAAATTTCAGCTTATTCATTTATAATTTAACAAAGCATGAGATATTTGTAGTATTAAAATAATATAAAGCCAACTATGAAGGTAACAAATAGAAAGCCCTTAAATATCACATTTCATCCCATACAATATTAAAAGAAATCATCTTATTTCACTATTAAAAATGTTTAATACATTCATAAAACCATCCAATTTAACCCCTACCTCTAATCCTATAGAAGCGACACTTCAATAGTTGTAGGATACTACACCATAATAACAATGATTATCATTTGAATTAAATATTGGATATGATAAAAAAAGCTTTAGATTTTAGTAATTCATGTTCTTGCCTAATAAATTCACTGTGTTGGGGATCAACCAACTATATGATTACACTTATGAAAGCAATAAACCGTGGAATTAAATCAGATAGATAAGTAACTAGAATCAGATAATAGCAAAGAACAAGAGATACAAGAAACCACCCTAAAAACTTGTATTAAACTCTTTACAAAAGGAATACAATTGAAGAAACTTCTTTCTTCCACACCTCTCTCAGATGCGCAAGATCTCTCTCTAGATCTCTATCCCTTAAGAGCTCTCTCTCTCAAGTACAATCAACTCCAACAACCTGGATTGATGCAACTCTGTACTATTCTTCAACATTCACATACAATGAACTACTATAATAATCACACTAAGCTAAGAAAATCTAATTCTACATATAGAATTAGGAGACTTGAGCATGCACTTACAACCAACAGTTAAGCCTCTTGAAAAAGGGCTCTAAAAACAATCTTACTAATAATAGAAATGCAAACTGAAGACTAAGACTTAAAATCATCATGCAAACACTCGCTTCTATCCTTAGAAATAGCATTCTGGATGCACAGGTAACCGACGCTGGTTCCTGCCTACTTGCCCGTGACTGACGTCAGCTGATCCTCTGCCAACATCGGCGTCTCTTCAACTGCACCTGACTGATGTCGGTCACTCCTGACCGACGCCGGTGACTGTGTAAATCTGCAACTTTGGTAATGTGCTCATATGTGAAGATTTTAGGCTCCACACCTTAACAATCTCCCACTCAGAGATAAAAAACTGCACCAGTACCTATACAGCAACATCTTCTAGCTCCTCCATCTTCAACTCAATCATGAAGACTAATAGAAGTTGAATGAAGATTCAACTTCTCCTTTATAACTGGCTTGGTTAACATATCAGTAGGATTCCTATCTGTATGGATCTTTTCCAGCTTCAAATCACCATCTTCCAATACCTGCCATATGAAGTGGTACCTTAGCTGTATGTGCTTGGTTCTTGAATGAAAGGCTGAATTCTTAGCCAAATGGATTGCACTCTAACTGTCACTATACAATCTGCAACTCCCATGCTCCCTTCCAAGCTCTTCCATGAACCGTGTCATCCATATCATCTCTTTGCTAGCTTTTATGGCTGCAATATACTCTACTTCTGTAGTTGATAAGGCAACGACCTTCTGCAACTTAGATATCCAGCTAACCGTCATTCCACCTACAGTGAAAACATAACCTGTAGTGCTCCTCATACCATCCAAATCACCTACCATATCTAAATCTACATAACAATGTAGAGAAGTATCTGAACCTCCATAGCACAAGTGCCTACTGCTGGTTCCTCTCAGATATCTAAGGATCCACCGAACTACTTTCTAATGTTCCTTACCTAGATTGGCCATATACTTACTTACAACTCCCACTGCTTGGGCAATATCCAGTCTAGTACACACCATTGCATACATCAAACTCCCTACTGTGGAAGAATATGGAACTTTACTCATGTACTCTACCTCATCATGTGAATTAGGACATTGTTCTTTACTTAACTTAAAATGTCCAGCCAAAGGAGTGCTTACCGGTTTAGCATCCTGCATATTGAACCGTTTCAACACCTTGTCCACATAATCCTCTTGAGACAATATCAACCTGTGATTTTTCTTGTCTCTCTTAATGCTCATGCCAAGGATTTTCTTTGCTGCTCCCAAATCCTTCATAGCAAACATTTGAGCTAATTTCACCTTAAGCTCAGAGATATCCTACATGTGTGATCCTACAACCAGCATATCATCTACATACAACAATAGAATAATATATCTACCATTATCCAATCTCTTAAAATACACACAATGGTCAGATTGACACCTATTGTAGCCATGCTCAGTCATAAACCTGTCAAATTTCAAATACCATTGCTTAGGAGCTTGCTTGAGGCCATACAAGCTTTTCTTCAATCTGCACACTAACTTCTCCTTACCTTTGACCTCAAATCCTTCCAGCTATTCCATATAAATTTCCTCATCCAAATCTCCATGAAGAAACATTGTCTTAACATCTAGCTACTCAAGATGCAAATCCTCAATAGCAACCAAAGACAGTACAATCCGTATAGAAGTCATTTTAACAACAGGAGAAAAAATCTCACCAAAATCAATACCTAGCTTTTGTGCAAATCCTTTCACTACCAATCTAGCCTTATATATCATCTATCCATTCTCACCTTCTTTCAACCTGTACGTCCATATGTTCTTCAGTGTCCTCTTACCAGCTGGCAATTCAACCAAATCCCATGTTTGGTTCTCTCTTAAGGACTCCATCTCCTCAACCATGCCACACTCCCACTGACTCTTGGACTTCACTTGCATTACTTCTTCAAAACTCTCTAGTTCTCCACCATCAGTTAGCAATAAATAGAATAATGAAGGAGAATATCTAATTGGAGGCTTACTTACCCTTTCAGACCTCCTGATGGGTGTCTGAGACTCATTCACAACACGTTGTCCACCTACATTCTCTGAC
>JARHVA010005442.1:272500-455000 GCA_037957365.1 Torreya grandis
GCTCCCACAACATTATGAATCAAGAGGGTTTTAAAGGTACCCATAATCAGGGATTTTAAAGGGTCCTATAACATGAAGTCCAAAAAGGTGTTACAAGCTAGAACACAAGGGTTTTAAGGTACCTAAAACTAGGGGTTTTAAAGGGTCTCATAACTTGAAGAACACAAAGATGATACAAAATAGTGAATCTCAAAATTCTAGCTCCCTTCATCATGTCTTCCCTAAGGGCACTATAGAACAAAATTCCATTTGAATAAGGAGGTCTTCTACCACCTAGGTCTTCCACTTAGCCTCTACACAGTTGAGTCACAGTAAATGGGTTTTTCCTCCCACTAAGATCCATAACCTTTCCAAAGCATATCAAGTAGATTCATCTATAATCCATTCTAGTAAAACAAATTTTGGTTGGGATTCCTATATCTACCCCAAACCAAAATATCTTAGATTGAGTATGGACCTCTGTAGATAAGATCTTCATCATAATTATCACCCATCTTCTACATTCCTTGAGTACATCAGGAGTGCAATCCTATATAAATGGAACCCTAACCATTCAAGACGCCTCATCCATGTAAAATATAATACCATTGAATGTTGAGAGGAAACTTAGGAAAAGAACTAATATTTATTCTTGACAAGCTTATAATTAATAAAAATATTAATGGAAGTAAAAGAACCAATGTTTATTCAAACATTACATTAAATACTCATGGATATTAAAATAAACAAAAATGATGTTAAGACTATTTTTTATTGATTGCCATGGCATAGCTTCAAATTTATGGATCTTAGCTCAATCCATGTGTTAAAACATGGGGGTTTGTAATGAAATGGAAATGGAAATAGCACACCCAAAAGTAGAATGTGGTGTATAATTAATAAAATGCCACATATCATGATCTTTTAAGTAGTGGCACAAAGTTGTTTGAGATTATATCTCATAGTCACAATCTTCTCTTGATGAGAAATACACTTAATTATAAATGTAAGTAAACCATAAATAATTACAATTCTCTAGTGTGATCTATCTAAATCTCAAGTACCTTTATTACCCACCATCACAAAAAAATTATATAATTTTTATATAAATATATATATGAATACTTTGGTCACACTTTTTGGTCATATTTATATCAGTCATGGTTTAACCTATAAAATAGTTGGATCTTTAGAGGTTTGTACCCTAGATTGATAGTGATGTTTTGTTGATGGGAATTTTTTTATATCCCTTCTTTTGTTATTTTTAATATGCATATATACATATACATTGTCAAGAATTTTATAAAAAATGCTTTTTTTATGACCTATGTTTGAATTACACTTCTCTGAAGGATTTGAAGCCCTTGGAAGGGTTGGGAAGTGCTCAATTTTGATCACTAAATTCACCATTGAAAACACTTTTTTTAATTTAGATAAATGCCATACCTTCTACATTTATAAAAACCTCACTAAGATTCTAAAGACATTGGTTCTTGTCATTAAAAAATTATGAATGTCATCCATGTACAAAATTATGTACTTACCCACTATCCATTTGAAGTTGGATTTCATTACTCATTGAAAAGTCACACCTACATTAATAAGACTAAAATTAATAACTCCATCAAGGTATGACCAAGACATGAGAGCCAAACATCTCAAGTCAAAATGAAATACATGTGGGACTATGAAATGTACGTGGAATGATGAAGAGTATAGGATTTTAAGGGACATGGGATTATAAGATATGTGGGATAACAAGGCACCCTATTAATTAGTGCACTATAGTCACTATATCTTGTTATAAAATATCTCTCTTATTATTAGAGAATTGATTAAGGTCATTCTAAATTATTTAATATAAATACTTATTTTAACATTTTTATGTTTTAAATGCTTTCCATATAGTATTAGAACACTATAATGGAACACTTCTATGTTTTAAGCACACTTCTAGGCCAATACTTACTTAAATTTTACATTGGTAATCATTTATAATTATATTCCATCCTTAAAAAACATTTTAATTCATGTTTTGAATGATTTCCATATGGTATTTGAACACTTCTATGAAATAGCTATGCTTTAACCATGGGGACAAAAAAGATACAAAAAGAAACCAAGACATTATAACCAATGCAAGTGAAAAAATATATAATATCATTCTATATAATTTTTATTATAAAATTACATAAATAAAAAATAATACCTATAATTATTTTCAACTATCAAATTTCTATTATGTGAAATCAGTGAGAAAAAATAATGAATCAAGGCCAAATTATGCTTAGTGACTAGCTCAAAATTTTAATTGGATTTCGAGGCTTATATAAAATTAAAACCTAAATTTTGAAATAAAATAAATTAAATAATCATATTAATTTTATTTAATTGTTCTTTCATTTTATATAACCATGATTGCCTCCATTGCATTTCTTTTTGAAATAGTTTTTGTAGCATAATATTGTATCTAATATCTTCAACCCAAGATTAATACATATGCTAGCATGCCCTATGGCATCCTCAATAAGTATGTCATGTATGTTATATTAAAATTGGTGTCAAATTATACTAATACTTGATCAAATGTTACATGAAATATCAAGGCATATCTTACTTTAATAAAATTAAAAACATAAAAATTAATCACAAAATGTAGGCTGCCTAGATTGAAAATTTGTTTTTACTATATTTCTCAAAATTTTCATTAGATTTTTTTGAAAAAAAAATAAAAATAATATATATTTAAATAATATTTTTATAGAATGTAAGTTGAATGTGCACTAAGTAAGAGATTAAAAAAATTATTCAAAGTCACTACAATATAAAGAGAGGGTCACATGATAGACCAAACTATATTATATTACAAAACAAGAGAGCTATATTATTCTAATATAATATTCAAATATTTTATAAAACACTCTGCAACCAAAATTCACTCTTGATATCAACTATCTAGACTCATAAATAAATTGTTAATTGTAATGACTTCTATGTAACATGTCTTAAGATAATGGCATCTAGAGCTTCAAATTTTCAATGTCAGGCTTCAAAATCTAAAAACATACATTTTAAATGTTTTTTAGCATCAAAAGTTTGAGATTACAATTATAAAGTAAATTCTCTAACTCCACCTTTGATGTCATGAGTGTTATCACAATTTCTTAAAAATTTAGACTTAAATAGTATGTGAGAAAGTAGACTTCCTACAAGAATAATTACTAAATATAAATAATCACTGGGAATAATAAACTCACCATTAATAATATATAATGGAGATTAATTTTATCCAAAATTAAATTACCAAAATGCTAGGATTATATGCATGAGTAGTTTGAATTAGAGATTATGCACAAGTGGTTTTAATTGGATCTCCAAAAATGTCATAGTTTATTGAAATATGATTATCATTTTATTTTATAATTTTTACATAACATTTAAGATAAGAATATGAACTTACATTTATAATTTGAAAATAAAACTAATGTTGAAACATAAATATAAATAGTCTATAGACTATTAATATGTAAAGAAAACATGTAACATTCTCTCTATAATACATGCACTATAACACATTATACTAGCATTCCCTATTCTTAATTAATGAATATAAGTTGCATTTCTTGAAAGTAATACCTATGATCTTAACAAATCTATAGTTTATAGTATTTTAATCCTTTGTAGAATGAATACATGTCTATTCTAAACAAGATGAATAATAGTATGAACACCCACATGGTTTCCAATTTTTTTGTAACATAAGCTCAATGGGGGGATACATTAGTAGAGTACTGGACATAATAATATACCATGGAAACTTTCAATGATACCATGGCATCAAAATACTGCATATGATGTTTGCATTATTTGATTCTTTTTTAGAATTGATTGAACCAATACAATCAAGGATGTCCATAAATGAATGAAATAATACATGTGCCCATTGTACAAAAGTCATATATTCATATTATTCTTATCTTGTTCAAAATTAAATGTGCCCATTCTACACAATATTAAAATAATATCAATAAGATATTCAAGTAATAGTGGGTTCCCCTTTGATTTTAAAAATTAGGGTGTCTGAATACTATCAATGGGATATTCTTATAAATTAGGAGATGATGTTAAAATATTACTTAAAAATGTTATATGACAAGGAATAAATGTGAGACCCTAAAATAAATTCAAATTACTCTTACAAAATCATCCCACATATTATTAAATTTTAATAAGATTATTTTAATTATTTTATTCTTTATTAGAATTTATTGAGCCATTATAATCAAGGATGTCCATAAATTAATGAAATAATACATGTGATAATTCTATAAAATGTGGATGTTCATATGATTATTTTCTTTATAATAGGAATGTGCCCATTATACACAATATGGAATACTATCAATGGGATATTCAAGAAATAGTGGGTCCCCATTAGATTTCATAAATTGGGATGTTTGAATAGAAGTTGTTGAAAAATAATTCCATGTCTAATTATCCATGGCATGAAATTGGTTAGATTAAATTATTGGGTTATTTTCCTTTATTTGAACACGAATTATCTTAGTCATGTGCCTAAATAAATTAAAAATTTCAGCAATCTAGTGCATTGGCATATCACATAAGAAAGGGTCTCGCATGCTCACCCAAAGCCTACATTTAAGACTACTTATTGTTAAATATGTTTTGAAATGGTGTTTGCATATATATATATATATATATATATATATATATATATATATATATATATATATATAATGATTGAATATTCACTTAGTTTTAACTATAAACATTATAATAAATCACATCTTCCTCATTCCATACCTATTTTTTCATTAGAAAAAGATAAATGCAAATTAATAATAAAAAATTAGTGGTTCCATTTACTCCATAACAAGTTTTCCAAAAGGTGATTTAGCAACACAAGTTTTCTATTTCATTCATATAAAACGTCACCATACATAGGTGAAAATATACATAATCATTTCAACTAAGTTCAAGATTATAATTATACATCACTTGTTATCTAACCCCTATCTAAGTAAGATTAGGGGTATTTATACATGGTTTTACCTCAATTAGTTAGTTATAACATTAATATTGAAATGATGACTTGTCAAAAACCAATAACAACAATGAATTTTGGAATTTATTAGAATGAATTCATGTTGAATCAGGTCCAAATACCCCTATATATCCACTCTATGTTGGATATATGTTTTCATGATCCTCTCTCCTTATGGACTAGTGCTAGATTTATGCTTGACTATTCTCCCCCAATGTTCATGCAAACTATTCCATAACAATATCTACCTTATTCACCCTTATCCAAGTCATTTTTTATTGTTTGAGTCTTACATCCTTGGTTCCTCTATGTTTTATTTATGCTTATTTGTTGTGACTTGCTTCTTCTATGCCACAGTCTTTTGTGTCATGTCTCTCTCGCACATATTCTTTCTTCCACACCTATATCATCAAAAAGTAATTTAAATAAAATGATACAAAATTTAAGTTCCAACATCACCCCCACTAAGTCAATAATCTATCTTGGACTATTTACCATCATAATGTCCCTCACATACCAAAAATTTAGGTCCCATTTGTTTGACCTGGTGCTTGACTTCTCCAAGTGGTTTAAAGTAATTTGTAGCTTGGATGTAATTTCTTCAACTTTTCCCTTTGGCCACTTGGTCTCCTTAGGTTGCTAAAAAATCATTTATTTGAGTTGTCCAAAGCTCAAGTGACATAGTATCATCCTTGTGGACATCCTTAAGCATTATGAACTATGTTAAAACATGTCCTCATAGTAGTACAAAATTGGTATTATTATCTTAGTAATGAGAATTAATCTTGTTTTTCAGTGCCTCCACATCTTGAAATGATTTAGCATGTTCTAATATATCCTTTATTGTGAGTGCATTCTCAACTAGTTACTAGTGTTGAATCTATTTTGACTAAATCCTAATTTCTAAAACTTTGGCATGTCACACCAACTTGACAAAACAACCATCAACTCTAGCAATTGTGGCACCCACTCAGGGTAAAAATCTCTTTCCTACTTGTATAGATTTTGTAAACTACTACATAGTCCATGTTTGTTCACATTAAAGAATCACCTATTATTTTTATTTTTACAATAAAATATTCACTAAGGTCTCTAGCTTATTATTATTATTTCCTTTAAGGGGAGTTATATCATCCACTGTCAACTCTTGTTTCAAAATTAACTTATAGATTTTAAGTCTTTACTTAATATGTCACTATTGCTTCATGTTGGTACTTGAACTTATCTAATTCATTTTAAATATTTATTCATTAAATACATTAATTATGGTATAGGGTAATGAGTTCTTAATGATTTCATAGAATTTTGTTAACAAAATATACATGTAGAAAATTATATCTCACTACCATGAGATCCATCATAATAAAGGTCACACGTATATGGGCTAGTGATTACTACTGAGGATCCACACAAAATGTTTTAGGAAGATCTACCTCCACTGGTGTTAAATCCATACTAGCCAATAGGATCTCAAAATGATATTCCTTATTAAAAACATCCATATAAAAAGAGAGCATATTTCAAGTCTGATTGGATGAGTCCTTCTCAAGAAAATACTCCCACATATATTTCTTATTTAGGGAGGCTTTATTAGAGATATATATAATAGTTAGGTTCTCACCCTTAGTTATTTATTATTTCTCTAATTCTTTAGTAACCCCATTTCCCTTATTTGTATTGGTCTCAAGTATCTCAATGACTATGTCAATCTGTTGCTAACCACTTGAGCCAACATCCTTGTCACTGGCACCTAGAGTCTCACCTTTTTCTAGCTTCTTTTCACTATTAGGACTTCCAATGTCTAATTTCATGTCATCAGGGGTAGTTTATTCTTGTCACACTAGGTTTTCCTCGTCTAACTCAAGGAGTCTCTACCTTTTATTATAATGTCCCAATATTAGATACCAAATGCTCCTATCCAAAAGGAATAATAGTTTGTTGGGTAGTAGCAAGTCCCTATTGTTTTTTTCATGTAATCATTCTTTCTTCTTTTGGAGGTGATGGAAAATTCCTTTACCACTTAGATTTTTCTATTGACATACTTCTAATGGCATCATATCCTAGCCTCTTCTATTTTTTGCACTTCCTTCTTTATGTTCTTATTTATAACAGGAGGGGAAGGGTTTTTTTAGGGGCCTCTTGGATTCCTAAAATTTTATTCGCATGCTTGAGCATATAATAAAACACATGAATGTTCCCCTGATGAGAATCTGGTGTGCATTGATATCAGTTTTATTCATCTCATTCTTCTCTTTAAATTCCTCCTTTCCAAGATAGATATATAATTACCAAAGAGTGTGGGTATCAACATAAATTTTATCAACATCAATTCACACCTTGTACACATTGGCAATGTGATTCAAAACATTTTTGAAATACTTGATATTAAAACATAAGGCAGGTTTAGCTACCCAAATGAGTTATCTATGTATTTCATCGAGATACATGTGAGTTAATAATGGTGTATTATAAAAAATTTAGATTGAGTTTTAATATATGTGGCATATAATTAATTTTTTAATGCTTCATTTATCCCATTGAACCATCCTTGCATATTCATCTTGTAGGAAGGGAAGATGGTGCCTAGACAGGTGACTAATTTCAACCATTCTATGGGGGATTTATTGTCTAGTGGGTACACCCATTTTAGCTCATTCCTAACATACTCTAGATCACCAATATCATCAAATACCAATAAAATAATAATCACACCCCAAGGAAATTTATGATTTGGAAGGTAGTGGGCCTTCCTAGGATCCACTACTATCTTTTCAACAAAATACAAAGCATAAATGTACTTCTACCCCTAAACCATTTGTCTTGCCACATAGAGGTGTATCTAGTCAACCTCTTTATATTTATCCCCACCCCCAAACTTGGTAATTTCCAAGCACAAATATATCCAAATGGTAGGATTCTAAAGGTTGGAAATGTACAATACTTTGGTGTCCCTACCACCTTCTCAATTACTTTGTGATCATCTAGATCTATACTAACTTGAATGCCCAAACATTTTATCTATGTTATTTGGCTAAATCATTAGTAATTGATTCATATATTGTGCCCTATAAAGTATAAATAATATTTATATATGTGAAAAACCAAAAATTTCACTCTTTCCACAAGATTCCCAAAATATGGAAAGTGGAAAAGTTAGAGAACCTTGGTATCATTTAGTCGATTAATCATCATGAGGTTAGAGGTGACCTCATTCATTTTGTTATTTCACACAAATATAGTAATTCTATACGTCTCCCTCATTCTCAAGCTAATGGTGGTTGTAGTTGATCGCCTAAAAAGAGAACACATTGGACTCTCAATCTTCACCATACAAAACTAACTCAGGGTATTGCATTTATTGAATCAAGTAAGAGGATGGAGATGGTGTTGTAGAATTATTTTGTCCCCCCTCACATGCCATCATTTTTTATTTCTTGATATAATTATTTGTTACTTTTTTACCATGCTTTCTACTTACACTCTAGACTCACTAGGATCTTCCTCCTACAATAGAATAGGACATCCTCATATGCCCTCATACTCTTCTTCATGAATGATAGGTAAATGTTTTCCACTCTAGGCCTTTTAATTTGGTAGCATCACCCTCTGAAGAGCCCAAAGGTTGAGGTACAGTCATTTGACTCTTCTAAAATAATATATGTTTCCTAATTTGAACATCCTAATATTTCTTACTTTAATATCCTCTAATGGTAGATGCTAGTAATTGTAAATTATAACTCTCTCAAACACCTTCCTATAATCATAATTTCACTCATTTATCTATTATTCACCATTACCTCACATCCAAACTTCAAATTTGTCACTAGATTTTGATGAATGCTCCTTATAATGGCTTAAGAATACTTCACGTAGGATCTTAAATTCAAAAATTTGCAACAAAAAAGTATTAAAATGAGGACATTTTGACCTTATATATCATTTTGGACTTGCATGTATTTAATCTCCCATGCCTTTATCCATCACTTCATTCATTAATGTTCTTAAATGGTAAGCCATGACATTCATTCGACACACTTGCCATTATACTTAAACATTGTAAATTTAATATACGTGTCCCATATTCATGATTTTATAATATTTCATGCTAGCTATAAAAAATATTTAAATTTTCATTATCAAAGGTAGGAATTATTTTTTCCTTCCTAACCCATTCATAACAACTTTTTCCTTACTACTCTTTTTCCACACTTTAGGTTATGTGCCTCCTCCTACGTGCCTTCTTACCCTATTTGATTTCATTTACATTCCCCTCATGTACACATTTTCCTCATGCACATGCATCATGAACTCCATCAATTACTCAATATTCATTAGTATTGTCTGTATAATCATCACATATTTTTTAGTATAATGACACCTTAGCTTGAGTTGCACAATGAAGCAAAGGGAAACTTATTACATAATGATGTTCATTGAATTTATCACATTATTACTTTAACAAAGAACAAACATTCCTCCATGGGTATTTATTCATGTTATGGCCCTCCACTTCAAATTCAACACACCATAATCCACTATGTGTATCATGAGCAATATCGGTCATAAGATTTTGTAGCTGAGAATCTATATAATAATATGAGACTCCATAAAGGGGTTGATCCTTATATCTACACTCCCCATAGATTTTGTGTGGAGAGAATATTCAAGTTATTTACATAGGTTAATAAATGTCTTATGGGATGTTCATATAATTTTTATCTTATTTTGAATGGGCATGTGCCCATTCTACACAAGATTGGAATACTATCAACTGTATACCTACAATATTCCATTAAAGAATCTCCCTAAGCTTCTACTACAAAATATTGGTTAGAATTTTAGATGTTCATATTATTATTATCTTATTCATAATGGGCATGTTCCCATTCCACATAAGATTTTAATACACCATCAAACTACATATTGGTATTACTCCACTGAAGAATCCCCCCAACCTTGTGTTATAGAAAAAATGGAAACCATGTGTGTGTTCATATTATTCTTATATTGTTCAAAATTGGCATGTTCCCATTGTACACAAAATTAGAATACTATCTATATAATATTAAATATATATTAGTTCCCCATTTTATTTCAAAAAATGGAGCGTCTGAGTGCAAGTTGTTGAAAAAAACTTCTAGGTATAATTCTTTGTGGGATGCCACTGGTTAAAATAAATTATTCCTCAAATGGCATATGAATCTTTTTGATATCATGGTACCATCTAAAAGTTTTGTAGTATATTATTATGTCAAATACTCCATTGAATAATCCCCCCATTAAGTTTTTGTTAAATAAAAATAGAAACCATATGGGTTTTCATATTATTCATCTAATTTATAATGGGCATGTTCCCATTCTACACAAGCTTGGAATATTATCAACTACCTAAAATACTTATCTTATGTTGATTGGGATTAGCTTAGAATTGTGAAAAATATATATAATATCATTTTTATTTAATTAAAATTCATTGTAAAGACTAAATACAATAATACATAATATCAATAGACATGTCATCCTTGTGCATCTATAATTTAGGTTTAAGTCTCCATGGGATGGTGCTAGGTACAATTTATATGATGAATAATAGTTATAGTTGTCTAGTGACACATTATAGGTGCAAGGTTACATGTTATACTATTATGTCCAGTACCCCACTAAATAGTCCCCCTAATCTTGTGTTACATAATATTGATTAGAATTTTGAATTTTCATATTATTCTTGTCTTGTTTAGAATGGGCATGTGCCCATCCTACACAAGATTAGAATACTGTTAACTCTATACTATTAGTATTCCACTGAAGAAGCCCCTCTAAGCTTATGTTATATAATATTAGTTAGAATTTTATATGTTCATATTATTCTTATCGTGTTAATAATGGGCATGTGCCCATTCTACACAAGATTAAAATACACTATCAAACTACATATTGGGAATACTCTATTGAAGAATCCCCCTCAGCTTGTGTTAGAGAAAAACTAGAAACCATGTGAATGTTCATATTATTATTATCTTATTTATAATGTGTATGTTACTATTTTACACAATATTATAATATTATATGTATGCACCGAAATTCACTTGCTTCTTTTATTATCACTAATAATACTATTAAATGACACTAGTTTTACATATCTAATTTAATCTCACTAATTTATCACCCTTTTATAATAATTTATCTAACACCCCCCTTCATTATTATTCATCTACTAACATTATTCTATACCAATTCATCATTAATTCCCATAATCATTTCTTAATCCTATCATAATCCCCACTTACCTATTATTTGAGAATTTTAAATTCTCATGACCCACCTACCAACCTACACTAGCCTATTCTTAGGCTCTCCTACACCCCTAGTCCCTAATAATCCACTTAGTCCCTATCTAATACATCCCTAATATAAATTAACCCTTAAAAAATATTCTAGAATTCTCCAATTCTAGAATCCTCTCTATTCTCACCCTTCCTCTCTAGAAGCCTCTAAATCTAGAGGATTCCAAAGAATTTTAAATTCCTTTCAATTCTCCACCTTTGATCTCCCTCATCCAAATTGTAATATCATCTATTAATATTTTCCTCCTTATTCTATTTAAAAAAATCAATCCTATATTATAGCTAATGATAATTATCATGCCATATCCATGCCAAACTAGAAGATCCATAACATCTCCATGCCAATCTAGTCATTGAATCATTCATCCAACATCCTCAATCATGCCATCATAATGTCCAATTTATAGGTTTAATGTAAATTAATCTCATCCCCTTTGATTTTTCATCAATTTAATTGTGGTTTAGAATACTCACCTTTAATCTTTAAGTGTAGGATTAATAGTTTGTTCAATTAGTTGCATTTAGTTCTAATGGATCTAGACTTTAACAAAGTATTTTTATGTTTGAGTGTTTAAATTTAATAGTTTAAACCAAATAAATAAAATTTAACTCTACATTTTGGAAACCACAGTGGGACCCTTTCTCCAAATTTAATCATTAAGTTTGTTGGAAGTGTTTTGGAAGCTTGCAGGGTCAACTGGATCAAGAAAAATCCTAGAATTTTAAAACTTTACGTACATAGGTAGAAGTTGCATTTTCACACTAGTAATCACAAATTTGTATTCACTATCTTGTCATGAAAGTCATGAATTTGTGTTAACCATTTAATCTAACCGCTAACCATATCATATAACCATGCAAGTTTTCACTATCCAATAATAATGTAACTCATGAATATCAATCTTGTATAGAGAGTTGTGATTTTGTTTATAGAATAGTGATTTTATCTTACCACTAATGGTTTGTTTTGCTAGTTATTCACAAAACCACAACTTTTCAAATTACAATTTTATCCTGATAGTTACAATTTTGTACTTCTTAGTCTCAATTTTTTAGGTCTATAAGGTAAGCATTGCATCCTATTTTATTCATAGACTATCATTTTCTCTAACCATCTTATCAATTCCTATGTTGAGGATCAAGATTCTAAGTCCTTATGCAGGACATATAGGCCTGGTTAAGGTTTAAGTGTTTGTTTTTTAAGTCACAAAATTAAAACTTTGACAATCACCTTTTTACCCTAGTAACCATGTTATTGTAATGGGAGTTATGATTTTGTCATTCATGATAAAATCACTGATAGTTGATCTTCATCCTTTGACCTAAAAATTTTAGTTTAGATCTATTCTCTCTTATAGGTATCAAAAGCCCATTTAATCCTCATATAACCATCATTTTGCATTATGTTTACATCATTTTGGGGAAATTTTGGCTGAACTTTTATTGTTTGGTTTTATAGGTTTAATAGGAGAGGCCAAGGCAGGTTGATCAAAAGACAAATCCAAACACAATATCTTAACCTTTCCCCTATTTCCTACAAAATCACAAATCACGTATTCTTAGAAATAATGATCTTGCTTTGTGGACTCGTGGTATTCCATCCCTAGTAATGATTTTATCAATTTTTCCATTTTATAATATTTTTGTATATCGATTATCATTTTTAGATCTATAGGGTATAAATAAGATAGTATTTAATTGGTAAACACATGTTTGTTCATCTGGTTGCTCAAAATTTTGGTTCAAAACTGAGTATCCATCATAAAATCTTAATATATCATAAATTAGTTTTAAATTATCATAGATCATCTGTATATATACATCTGTGGAATCTAAACCATCTATCTTAATTTGTCTAGACATTTGTTTCTATCAAATAATTAATTTTTGAGGTTTTGTAGTTTATGACAAAATTGCTAATCTCAATCTATACCATAGTAGTGATTTTACCCGTCATAGTAGTAAATTTGTCAGTCATAGTAGTGATTTTGTAGTCCTAATAATAGTTTTGTAGTTTATTATCATGGACATCAACTGTAAAATCACAACACATAAATCATGGGCTTATTTTAGATTTGCTATTTTGTACTGTCTAGTTGTGGTTTTGCCCTATGTATTTGTAGTTTTGTAGAGAGTGGAAGTTTTGTATAAAATAATTGAAACTACTAATAATTATCTTGTAGGTTACCTCTTTTGGAGTCCATTTAAACCACTAATTGTGTACTTTTAGGCTACCTATCAAAGACTCCTTTTGACACTTTAAAAAAATCATTTTGAAATAATTTTAATCATCTTATCTTGTATATATCATTTTAATGATTTTGTCTTGTATATAGCTCTTTGTTTGTATATTCTTGTCTTTCATCTTTGTAAATACATCACACTTAAATCTTAATCAGTTAATTAATCTTTTATCTACCTATTCATATCCCAAGGGCTATGGTGGTGTATGATGTCCTTCTTACATCCTTGCAGTGATTCTTAGAGGATCAAAAACCACCTTTAAACCCTCCCCCTTTTTATTCTTTAGGAATCGATGACTTGGATTTCACCACCATGCAATAGACCAAACTCCGTGTTCTAGTGGAGTATAAAAATTAAGATAATTTTCATTAGATTCCTAATAAAAATTCTCTATAAAGGGATCCATGGAGTGAGGGAAATTTAAGCTCAAATACATAGGGTGGTTAGACAATATCCTATATAAACATGGAACCCATTAAACCTTTTCATATATTAGGGATGAAACAAAAAGACTTGTGCAAGCCTAATATAAGGACCTAGTGTCCCCAAAAATTTACACTTATAAATTCTAGGTTACCCCTTTTAGAATTTCTATCTTTTTTCTTTTGTGAAGTAAGTAAGTAAGTAATCATCACAAGTTTGAGCAACATCACCTAGTTCATACTGGAATTATGAAACAATTTTACTTCTCATCAAAAGTTAACCAAAGCAGTTATGTAAAAATTTAGAGCACTAACTAGAACAAACTGGGGTTTCAAAGTTACTTTACTTGCTTAAAGTCAAAAGTAAAATCAATAAGGGTTCATAATTCTGTAGTACTCACAAGTCAAGACCAAATTGGGATTATGAAGTTACTTGATTTCAAAGGCCAAATTAAGCAAAGTAATTCATGAAAATTGATAAAAATCTAAGTGCTTGCATGGCTTCCCTCACATATGTTTCTTATTTTTCATAAATTCAAGGGTTAATATAAATATTAAAAATTACACCTCATTTCCTACCTAGCTTTCAAGTTGTCTAACATAGATGTTACCCCTGCAGATCTCGATCAACACTGTTTGAACCTATGGAGCATTTTTGGAGTGATTTCCTCAAGAACCATTTAAATTAGAGGTATTGTTTTCCTATTTTTTTTCTTCTTCCATTTTTGGTTTAAAATCACATTTTTATTGACAATGAGTTTCCATGCACCATTTTGAATTTTCTCATGTTTTCTTGTTTTGCTTATTTTTGTGTCATTCTTTCCTGCATAGTATTATTCAAAATCTTATAAAAACTCTCATAAAAACTTACCATGTAAAAATCTTAGATAAAATCCTAAAATCAATGAATCCTTTTGCAATAAAACCTAATAGTTGACCTAGTTTTGCTTAACTAGGTTTTCCATTACTAACTACTTTCTCGAAGTCTTAAAACCTAGTAACTTTCCCAAGAAAACCCAATAAACTACCCAAATAGAATCATAGCTTTGAATTATTGTTAATTACTCAGAGTTATCATCATTTAAGACTTAAGGAGTACCATGACCTTCTCAAGATTATGATACCCTACTACTTACAATAAGTTACTTAGGGTTTTCAAAGCCTTCTACTACTAGAATTTCTTAATACTTGAAGATTGCTTAGAATTATTACTTAAGACAACAAATTAATCTAGTTATTTAACCTTTTCTAAACTAGCATGAGAAATCACTAAGTGTTCAAGATCACTTATCAACTATTCCTAATTCTAGCCAAAACAAATGTTAAGATTAGAGGAAGAAACAATTAAAGTATAAGTACAAATAACTCTTATTGACAAAGTCCTTGAACTTGTCCTTGAAGAAATACTAGTGCCAAGTAAGAGGGGTATGACAAAAGAAAAGAAAGTTATGAAATCACAGGAACCAAAGATTAAGTATGAGTACAAGGGTACCATATTAAGTCTAGTATTATATCCAAAGTGTCAAAAATTAGTGATAGAGATATGGGGCATGTATCTGTAACTATGTTTTTAGAGAGATCAAAATCTATCACCAAGACTCCACTCATGCAAGCACTGACCAAAAGTGGAATATTATGTGTTGTATCTTTCCCAAGTTCTACATAACTACCTCAGTTTGTTCTAGAATCTGCCAAATACTATGACTCTCTCACTAGAATAGTGAAAGACACTTTAGGAAATGTGGTAATCAATCTTGATTTACAATACTTTGACTACTATTTAAAAATCCTAAAAAGGCCTAAAGTAATATATTTATCAATGGAGAAAGATAATAATCTTTGAGAGAGACAAAAATAAGAGTGTATCAAGTTAATCAACATTAACTATCTAAAGAATGTAGAGAAGCTCTTGAGATTCCCAAAATAGATAGCAAGGTCTAGCTTCATTCAAGAAGTTGATGACATCAACTAGTTGTTATGTAGAATTAATGGAGATAGGAATTCTAAATGCTTCTCCACCTAGATGTATGCATACATCAGGGCCATTGATGTCAATAGGAGTGGTCAAGGATGATAAGTTACAACATTGACCATAAGTTGAATAATGTTTCGCAAACTCTAGATTTCAAGATGACTTCATACTTAGTGTATGTTATAGGATCTAGTGGAGCCTTTTCTAGATTGACTACAAAAGGGATGTTGGCATTAGAACCCATCTATAAATATTACCCCTAATTTTTTTTTAGAATACTTCAAGTATTATAAGAGGGTAAATGATGGATTTTTATATGAAATCATGTGCAGTTTGAATGTTGCTTTAAATCCCAAGAGAGTGTCTGATGCAGCTTGGGAAGCAGTTTCCCATTTTGGATGCATCTTCATTCAATTACTCAATTTTTCATACATTAATGTTGGTGGTTTCCTAGGCACACTAGTCAAATTACCAAGATATCCTACTAATAAATTGATTCTAATGGAGTTGTGTTGGTGGCTAGTAGAATTACATGACCTATAGTCAAAGGTTTATCATTCCTCAGTTAGTTTTCCCAATGTTATTAGTAACTATCATTTTGCAAGAATATACAAAGAAAATAATGTGAAAATAGATATGTATCACAACTACAATCAAACCCACTTTGAAGCTAGAGCAAATTTTTATTATAAAGGCATAGATCAAAATATAGTTTCTCTTGAGTATATGTATATTCCTTGACTTGAAGCCTTTTAGATTGATTATAAGGATGAGTTTAAAGTAAGAATAATATATAATAGTAGATTGACTATTGAGAAGATTCATTCTTTTTATTTAGTAATAATTCCTAAGGACACAAAAGATTATGGAATAGTAACTAGTGATGCTTGCTATGTAGTAGGAGGAGATAATGCTCCACTTCCAAAGATGGTTTTCAATAAATATCAAGTTAAAAATATTAATGAAATAAATTCTATGGTCTTTGACATGAATTTCACATGGCTTCTCAATAAGTGATATTGCATGAAGCAGTTTATGACTGAAACTACTTGAGTAATTCAGAAGAGAAAAGTGTTACAAGGGGAAAGTAGTCAAGAGCGTAAGAATAAATTGAAGTTGAATAAGAATGTTGATGACACCTAATATATGGTGAAGGATAAGGAACCAATTAATCCATCTATTGCTACACCTCCTTTGGTCTCTTTCATAAAATTTTCTCCTCCAAATATTCCTAATTCTACTATACCTACCACATATACATCAACACTCATGACACCTCAAAAATCTCATAATATCAAGCCTATATAGAAACCCATTCATAAGGAGATTGATGTTCCTCCTCATCCATCTCCACCTACTGATCCACCTCTACCTCCTTCAGATGATCAACCGACCACTTAAAAAGAGATAGAACATGTAACTACTTAAGAAGTGACTCATATCAAGAGGTATCATATGAAAATCAATAGGAAATAGTTTAACCAAAGAAAGAGGTAGAGGTAGTAGAGGTACAAGAAGAAAAGGATAAAAAAAAGGAGAAGGAGAAAGAAAAAGAGAAAGAAGCAAAAGTTGAGAAAGAGGTAGATAAATAAAAAGATGAGAAATTTATTTCTAATGTTGTTCAAAATACTCTAGATGTAAAATAATTTCCTTCTGAAGAGATAGTGGTAAGAAAAAATCAACATCAAATGGTATTACATTCATCTACTTCAATAAGAATAGACTTCTCATCATGGTTAGCATTTCAAATAGTTCCTAAGAGAAGAGAAGTAATAAATTTGGAGGAGATTGACTTGCAACTGCTAAAGAGTCTTGATCATAAAATAAATAAGCCTAAGAGTGCTAAAGTGACTTTCAAGCTGATAATTGAGCCTTCTAGCTAGAAATTTTTAGAGATATTAGTTCTTCCATAGGATAAGGACAAAGTTGAAGTTAATGAACAAGACATAATAGTTAAAAAGATATCCCTTGGAGAAGTTAATACATAGGGCTTGAAACAAGACACGTAGACCCTAATTGACACTCTTTTCTAGAAGCTTGATGAAGAGAAAGATGATAAAGATAAGTTCAAGGAACAAATTAATAAATTGTGTGAGATAATTTCCAAGTTGGAAATATCCACTCCACAACAATCATTACTTTCAAGAAGTATAGTTGATTAGCAAATAATAACATAGGTATAAGAAATTGGGGACAAGGCTAAAGCAATTAATGAATGTATTGATAAGATGATGCAAACTGTATATAAGTGGTTTCCTAAAGTCCTAAGTACTCAAGATGATATTGAAAATAAATTGGCATAGATAAAGTTAGTGATGAAGGAAATAGAAAATGAGAATGGAATCTTTGAATTACAACAAGAAAGCCTTTAGATAATCAATTCTTTAAGTGATAAGGTTTTGCTTAAAGAATAGATTATTCTATAAGGAACAATAAAGAAGGAAAAACAAGAGGAACATCTTATATCTTTTTATATGAACATTCTTGGGGAAATGCTTGAAGAAATCAAAACTTTAGAAGAAGATGCTCTCAATGTAAAAGTGGATCTAGAGGATTTCATCTTCCACCTTACACATTTTTGGTATGAGAAAACTCTAAGAACACCTAAACAATTTCATCTTTAGTTCAAGTAAATAATAAAAAAGGCTACAACTCTTTTCACAGCAAAATATATAAAGGAGTTAATCAAAAGTCAAAAAGAAGTCAAGAGGCTAGAACCCAGACTTGAGAAAGTGAAATCTTATTGCAAAAAGATGGAAAAGGAACTACTGATATACAAGATAGAAAGGAAAATCAGTTTCCAAATTAGATGACTCAATAATCTAGTTCATGATGTCCCAACATATCAAGTATGGAGAAAAGAGTAGATCAGAAGTTCATGAGTTAGAATGATTTCTATTGCTTCTCTTCTTGACAACTTTTATATTCTTCTATATTCCTCATAATTTATTTGAAGTATTTTTTTTTTGAGTGATTATTTGTTAAGTAATGTCCTTTACTAAAGTTACTTTGTAGAATGTAAGACTCAAGTAAATTGGTTAATGCCGTTACTTAAATTTATTTTATAAAATAAAATTACTTGAGCAAGCTTTGTACAACACGTAAAGAGATTATTTTTTATCCAAAAAATGAAATCAAGAAGTGATACATATAATTAGTCACTACATGCCACATAGCAGAAATCCTAAGAGGATACCTCTTAATAGTTTTTAGTTTTTAGAGTAGCGCATGGGAATTTAAGGAGTTGTCTCCTAATTTATTTTGATATTTATATTAGTATAAATAATAGTGAAGGCCTACATGGCAAGGGATGGTAATTTTTGGGAAGTAATTGTAACTAAAGAAAGAGAGTTTAAATAATATAAACGTTGTGTTTAGATTTTTGAGTTTTTTTTTTGGTATGAAATTGGTTCAAAGTGAATAAGAAGGAAGTTGATTTTTATGAAACTTTGCATCTATGGAGATCATTTGGTGCATTTGTGAAGATTAAAATTGTAAACTTTGTTTTATATTTAAATCTAAATATGAATTCTAGTCTTTATTAACTATTTGATGAAAGGATTATCATCTCTTGAATGTTTATCTATTTGTATGGATTCAATAAGCTCTATAAAACTACTTATTATGAAGTGTAATATCTTATTTCTCACATATTCAAGTTTTTTCATTCTCTATTTTTTGAAGCTTATTTACACATTATCTAAAATAGCTCCTTGATGAAAAATCACTCTGTTATGGTTCATGAACTTTGTGATTAAATCAATACCCCAAACTAAGATAACTTGTGCATATCATGTTAATAATTTGTATAAATTATGAATAACTAAAAGGTATGGATAGTTAGAAGTAGATAGACATAAAATTTATAGGATATTCACCATTAAATGAAGGGGATTTAATCCCATGACTACCTAGTACTTTGCTAGCCTATAAAATAACTAGTCAATAAGAACTTTTGTTCATAACATGCATACTATTTCCAAAGTTAGTATCATCTCCTAAGTAGCTATCATATATAAATGGGGTCAAGAGGGTTTGATCGATTCTATATTGGGTCACTAGCCTATAGCCTCACCTATGAAGTTGTTTGATGGTGAAAACATCAAGTTACACACACATAAATTTATTAGTCATAAGTTTTATAAATTACTTGATTTATTGTGTGTTGTACTAAATCCATGTTGCTTTTGAGCTGATTTATCCTTCACCTAAACCTATAGATACTTATCTAGGTCATTGCATATATCATCTTGTATATCTTTACCTCACTATTACCTTATAAATCCTTATCCTATCATCATCCTTTTTCACATATCATCCTCTTGTATCCTTACCCCATCCCCCATCTTGTCTTCATCCCATCCTAGGCTAGTCATACTCACACCTCATTAGTCATATCCCCACCATCTATATATTATATTTTACATGTTGTATCTCATCATCCCCTTATATATAGTTTAATCTCTTATACATCATTCTAGTCACATCCTATCCTCATCTCACTAGTCATTCATCATATCCTATCACATATCACAATCACATCTTGTTATCTGCATCAATTCCACTCTATCTATAGCCTATCCTTTGTTTTTACCTTTCCTTCATCACTCATCTAGTATAATCTTATCTTATCTTAGCTTAGTTGGCTCTTTAGGTCACATATAGGTATAAACCATCCCCATCTCATTCATCTTACCCTTTTATCATTTCATCATTACCTACATATATCTATCCATTATCTTGATCCCCTTATCCTTAGCACCTTTATCACATAGTCATATCCCATCCCATCTTGAATAAATTAATCCAAGGCTTGAGCTATTCATCTTATTATCTATATATATCATCTTATCATCTTAATCCACTATCACCCATCCTATTGGTTAGATATCATACCTTTATCAGTATTTTACTAGCATTTTATCACTTTGTTAGTATTGATCTAGTATACCCATTAATCATCAATTTAATCATCTATAATCCAATCACCTTGCCTATTCATAAACAACATCCATCACATCATCTTCTTTATAGTTTGAAAATAGGCACCTATTAAATCCTTAATCCTTTTTCTAGTTTAAAAACTAGACATTGTTCATAGGTCATAATACCTATTGCATTATCAGTTTGAAATCTAATCCTACTTTTTAATCATTTATCCTCATCATCACTTGTCATACTATCTCAATAATTAGACCTAGTTTGTCTACCCCCACATTGGCCCTCTTTATTATCCATCACTCTTCATCCATCACCATGAAGCTAGAACCTACCTTTATCAACCAATACATATCTACCCATAAGGATGAGATCCTCTTATGGTTTATTATGATGGGTGTTCCACTTCTTAAAGGGGTTGATCCCCTTCAACTAGTTGTACCCCCCATATAATCCCGTTCATGTGAATCCCATACAAATCCTCCATCCACTAGTTATAACCCATTGTCTACTCCTTCTTACACTAGTAAAGGGAATCAAATCTTGGCCACCTTATCTACTGTTAATCCATCCACCCAGTCACATTAATAACCATATGATATAAAATCCAATGCTTCCACATGTAAGTCACAAAGAGAAGTGGGTCTTTATACTCCCCTTCCTATGTCTTTGAAATCCCTTTTCAAATAACTAGTCACCACCAACATGATGGTATATCCAAATATATAGCATCTTGATCCCATTAATCCTAATCCCTCATAGTATAAATCTAATCAATAATGTGTATATAATCAAACATGGGGGTATATCATTAATTGACGTCAAACTTTCCAATAATATGTAAAATACCTCATTAATCATGGTGACATAGTAATTGAGGATGAGTCATATGAATCTATAATCCTAGGTGAATAAGAAGAGGAATGAAAATATTCCATTCTTGATCATGATCATGATCTTCCCCTTTCAAGCCAAGGTTAAGACACCGTACCCATCTTCCATGACCCACCCATACTTGACAAATCCTCCATCAAAGATGCATCAACTCCCCATGAGTCTAGTCCTCTCATCTCTCATGAGTACTTCTATGGGCCTACCATTATCAAATCCATCATTCACCCCTCATCTCCCCCTCACCCATCATATCATAAACCCCATGTTGGGAGGTCAATTATATAAAATGAAGCTTCTACTTATAGAATTACATCTTGTACATTATATTTGACACATATCTTATTTGAATTAGGATCATGCCCAATACCAATATTCAAATTACATTCCTTACATAAACATCATCCTTTATCAATATTGTAGTAAATGATCACTATGTCTTCCTTTTTGAAGATACCTCTAATTTGGATGACATTCAATCACCAAGCATATCTCTTGATCCCAATCAAGATGATAAAGTCATAATAGAGTTATTATAATATTTATCTATAGAAGATTATCAGAATGAATTTAATCCTACTTTGGATGTATATACTACAACTAGTCTCAGTGATCCTTTTCCTAATCTTAAGGATATTTTCTTTGATGTCAAAATCAGGTCTCCTAGGAACCCCTATGAATACCATTTTTCCTCATCATCACTCATTGACCTCATCATACCATCTCCCCCACCTTCATCCATCGTTGACCACTTTATTCCCATCAATGATCATTTAATTACTTCCCTCCATAAGGACAAATGATAACATCCATCATTTGACCCTTCCCTAAGTAAAATAAGGTGTGCCACAAATATAGAGGTCCAATAAATTTTTTAAAAATTCATAAATCATAATAACATCATCTTTGATCCCATAAGTAAAAATTAAGTAGAATCAAATCATCAGCTTAATCAAAAAATGTCTTCCCCTAATGAAGCCCAAAATCATGCACTAGGGGACAATCAAAGTCAAAATAATCTTTCAAGTCAAAAATTAATCTCCTCTGGTGAAGCCCAAAAATAGGCAGTAGGGGGAAGTCAAATTCAATTAGTAAATCAAAATAATGAAAGTCATAATACAAATAATGACAAAAACATGGTCGATAATCCTTCAAACAATCAAATCAAATATGAACACCAATGTCAAAGAATCTTGGATATCCTATAGTCCTTTGAAAATTAGAACTAATCAAATGAAGAATTGCCACACTCTCTAATTATTATTTTTACTTCTAGTCTTAATCCTCCATCACCCATTACCCCATCTTATCATGATATTATCATTCATTCAAGTCCCATATATCCCCATGAAGATATAATTTAATCCCTACCTCCCACCACCTTTTTGGTTAGTATTATCTCTCTTGGTGGTGATAAAGACATATGGCATATATATTTAGAGGAGTTGCAATCAAGCATCAATGAAGGTCACATGGATGTCAATCTATCTAACAGTGATAACATGGTCCTAATATCACACATCTCTAGAACATGTATTGGTTGAAGATCCCAATAGTATCTACATCTTTCATCTCACCCTTCTCAATAAATTGAGTTTTTATTTAAAAGTTAAAAATAAAAATAAACTAAATCATCCTATGGTGAAAACGAATCTTCTAGTACCTTGGGTAAGTACCATGATGAAAATCAATTTCTAGAATCATTGTAAAATAATCTATTATCTTCATTATACCTCTACACTTTGGGGCACAATCTATCCTCCTTATCTTATCCATTATCATAATTTTTACCCATCCATGTCATGTATGTCTATTTTATCCATCCATTTCATCCATCAAACCCGTCCCTTATCAATCTCATCCATCTATATCATGCATCCTATTGTGTCCCTCTTTTCTTTTGGTCTTGAACTTTGTAAGGAATTGAAAGGTGTCTTGAGAAGTGTTTTGGAATCATCTTGGAATATTCTCTAATGGACACTCAAATAACTAAACATATATTTTATTCTTGATATGGTCATTGGCAAATCTCTCATCCATCCATCCTTATTCATCATCCCATTTTTAGCATCTACCTCATCCATCTATTATTCCATCCATATTTTTCTTAGTTTTTAGGCTTGGTATTCCCTTTCCTAGTAACCCCATTTGTATAGTGTACATGTATATATCCTAAAAAGCCCTAAAAATTGAAAAATTTCAAAAACCCTAAAAATCATAAAACTTGAAAAATAAAAAAATAGTACATCATGTTTTGTCTTATGCCTAAATTCCCTAATCACATCCATCTCCATGCCATTCATCTTTCATCATAGTAGATATCCACCCATTCTCATATTTAGATACAACATTCAATCTTGGAACCTAATCTCAATGGTCACCCAACCCTCCACATCTTCATCATTCTTCTGAATAGGTATTATTAACACCCATCACTTTGTCAAAGAATTTAATGTAGCATCAATCACTTCTCTATCAATACATTTTCCTATCTAGCACCCATCCAATCATTATTTTTCTATTACGGAAGGTAATTGATCCCATCACTTCCCTATCATTTCCTTTTCATGCTTAGCACCCATCCAATCACTCTTTTGCTAGTATGAAAGGTATTTGATCCCATCATTCCTCCTCTTCTTTATATATTAGACTCTTGTAAGTCTTTTTTAGTTAGTAATATGTGGTCATCTTAAACATCACTTTTACAAATTACCTTATTTTACCCCTTATAGATTTGATTTTAGGACTAAATTAGTCACCAAAGACCTTATCACACCCCATCACATCATTCATCCTTCTATCCTAAACTAGGTGTAACATCTCATCAATATTAACCCTAATCCTAATACAAGTTCTCAAATATATATCAATATCTATATCTTTATCCAAGTATTAATCTTAATCATCATCATTCATCCCATTATTAGATAATATGTCATGACATTTCATGTAGATATTTGTGTGTGTGTTGATTATTTATTGTTTGACTTTTTTATATGTATTTTATTATTTATATATATATATATATATATATAATAGATAATATATATATATATATATATATCTTATTTTTATCATGTCATCTCTTTCTATCTATTGGTAAATGAATGAGGATTCTATGAGGTCACCAAATTCGTATAAGTACCCTCGATGATGTAGAGTTCATTGTTTGCTTGTGCACTTTGGCACCATTTCCTCTTGGTTGTACTTTTATCATGGGGCATACTGTCAGGTGATATATTTATTATATTGATTATACTATGATGATCCTTATGAAAACTCTTATGGTTTGATCACCTACACCTTCATTATTCATCTAATCATCTCACTATCCTTATTCTCATCACTAATCTAATCCCCTTAATTTATTCAACTAATATCCAAACTTTTATCCTCATCCCATCTTTTGAGTCATATCCTTTACTTGATAACAAAATCTTATAATCAATAATCATTGTCGTCATCATCATCATCTTCCACTCCATCAATTTTTGTTTATCCTCAAGTTAGAACTACATCGACCTAAGGTCTTTCTAGACTATGTAGGTAGCACTTGGCCACTTTTTAATACACAAGGATACCTCAACCACTATCAAGTCCTTCCTCATCCTCAATCATGACATATTTCTCATCTTTCATCATCCTCAAGTCTTGAATCAATCTAATCATTGAGCTATAATATCAATCAATTAATCAATCACCATTCTCACGATCATCTCCCTAATCTTTTTCATCAATCACCCACACCTATCAATTGTGCATGACAATTCATACCATCCTTTCGTTATTACATAAATTATCCATCATCATTGATTAGTCAATTTATCATCTATTTATACTTGTTAGGGGCATCATCTATATTAATTGTATTATGGCTCATTGATTTTATTATTCCTTTCTTAGACACTAAATTATATCATTCTATCACATCATCCTTAATCAAATTTATATTTAATCTATAACCATCATTAATATTATCAAAACCTTGTATTATCTTATCTAATTTCTCTCCCTTACATGCATCCTTGCTTGGGATGCATCTAAGTCTTATGGCCTTTTAATTTTATCATCATCATGTTATGGTTGATTCCTCCTTGGGATGTATTGATAACCATGACATAATAATCTCTACTCCCTATGCATATGTATTTACTAAGGGTATCATAAATCTATATCTTATATCCCACATTTGAAATCCCATCCCCTTCTCTATACATCTCATCCCACCCCTTATTTATTCTTTTTAGTGGCTACCTATCTCATTCTTCCTTACATGTCTCCTCGAGGGGGCATCATATCCCCTAACATCATCTACTAACATTCATATATAAAATGGTTTTTTTTTTAAATATAATTATTCCTTCCACTTCACTTCACTTGTAATTCCATTCCAAATAAGGGTAAAATTTATGCACTTAAATTCACTAGTTTCCTTTATTGTCACTAATAATACTATTAGATGATACTAATTACATGTATCTAATTAATCCATCTAATTTACCCTTTTCAAATAATTTATATAACATCCCCCTTTATTATTATTCATTTAATAAACTTATTATATCCCACTTCATCATTAATTCCACTAATAATTTCTTAATCCTATCCTAATCCTCACTTACCAATTATTTGGTAATTTTAAATTCTTATGACCCACCTACAAACCTATACTAGCCTATTTCTAAGCTCTCATACACCCCTAGTCCCTAATCATCCACCTAACACCTATATAATACATCCATAATCCAACTTAACCCCTAAAAATTATTCTATAATTATCCAATTCTAGAATCTTCTCTATTCTCACCCTTCTTCTCTAGAAACCTCTAAAAATAGCAGCTTCCAAAGAATTTTAAATTCCTTTTAATTCTCCACCCTTGATTTTGAATCTCATCAATTTGTCTTTCACTTCTTATTCTATGTAGACAAATCAATCCTCTTAGAGCTAACAATAACTCTCATTCCATATCCATGCCAAACTAGTAGGTTTATAACATCTCCATGCCAATCTAGTCATTTAATCATCCATCCAACATCCTCAATCATGCCATCATAATTTCTAATTTCTGAGTCTAAGGTAAATTAATCTCATACCCTTTTATTTTAATCCATTTAATAATGGTTTTGAGCAATTATATTTAGGATTTAAGTGTATTATTTAATAGTTTATTTAATTAGTTGTATTTAGTTCTAATGGCTCTAGACTTTAACTAAGTAGTTTGATGTTTGAGTGTTCAAATTGTACAATTTAAACCAAACACCTCAAATTTCACTCCATACTAACAATAAGATGTTCAAGTAATAGTGGGTCCTTAATTGATTGTAAAAAATGGAGTGTCTAATTGGAAGTTTTTGAAAATAACTTCCAGGTCTAATTCTTCATAGGATGTCATTGGTTACAATCGATTATTCTACAAATGACATATAAAGTTGTCTTATGTCATGGTACCATATAAAGGTTATATACTATAATATTATGTCCAATACTCAACTAAATAATTCCCCCATTATGTTTGTATTAAATAAAAATATAAACCATTTGGGTGTTCATATTACACATCTTGTTCATAATGGGCATGTGCCCATTCTACACAAGCTAGTAATATTATCAGTGACCAAAAATCCTTATCTTATGTAGATTGGTATTAGCTTGGAATTAAAAATAAGATTTAAAATATCATATTTATTTAATTAAATTTAATTTTAAATACCCAATAAAATAATACATAATATCAATAGACATTTCATCCTCGTGCATATATAGTTTATGTCTAATTATCCATAAGATGGTGCTAGGTACAATCGATTATATAGCAAATAACATATGTAGTTTTCTAATGCCACCGTATCATCACAAGGTTACATATTATACTATTATTTCCAATACCCTACTAAAAAAACCCCCCCTAATCTTGTGTTACATAATATCAGTTAGAATTTTGGATTTTCATAATATTTTTATCTTGTTCAAAATGGGCATGTGCCCATTCTACACAAGATTGAAATACTATCAACTTCATAATGGTATTATTCCATTGAATAATCCCCTCCAAGCTTATGTTATAGAATATTGGTTATAATTTTAGATGTTCATATTATTATTATCTTGTTCATAATATGTATGTGTCATTTCTACACAAGATTAGAATAGACTATCAAACTACATACTGGCATTACTCTACTAAAGAATCTCCTAAAGCTTGTGTTAAATAAAAATTAGAAACCATGTGTATGCTCATATTATTCTTATATTGTCTAAACTATGCATGTGGCCATTATACACAAGATTGGAATAATATCAATGGGATATTCAAGGAATAGTGAGTCCCTAATTGATTATAAAAAATGAAGTGTCTGAGTGGAAGTTGTTGAAAAAAATTATAGGTTTAATTCTTCATGGAATGTCACTAGTTATAATTGATTATTCCTCAAATGGCATACAAAGTTTTTTTATGTTGTCGTACTATATAAATTTTCCACATTATATTATTATGTCCATTACACCACTAAAAAATCCATCCATTTATCTTTTGTTATAGAAAAATAGAAACCATGTGGGTGTTCATATTATTCATCTTGTTCATAATATGCATGTGTCAATTCTACACAATATTGGAATACTATCAACTCCCAAAATCCCTTATCTTATGTATATTTGGATTAATTGATAATATTATTAATTTTTGGTGTAAAAGTAGGCATAACCCCATTTCGATCAAAATATATAATATCATCCCCATTTTATTAAAATGCATTGTTAATACCAAATACAATAATACAAATTTAATATCACACAGACACATGTCATCCTTGTGTATATACATTATAGCTCTAACTCTTTATGGGATGCCACTAAGTACAATTTATTATACCACAAAATACGTATGTAGTTTTTGATGATGAAATATCATCTCAAAAATTATACAATATGCTTAAACCATGCACATAATTTAGATGGATTACATAGAATAGGAACATGCCCATTTTTTAAAAGATAATTTTTGCATCTTAAATTATGAATTCAACATCCTAAACATTATAATAATATTTAATTCTTAATTTATTATGTACTTAACTTTTATAGATATTTAATCATGTGCCCATTCCAAACTATCAAGGTAAGTCTAACGTTATAGCTTATGAATCCATTATTCGCAATGGCTTGTGTGGAAGGGGCACATGCCCATTTTACATGAGATATAAATATTAGATTCTTAATTAAAAATATTCTTAAAATAATGTTAATATATTAGTATAATGGGGCATATCATGATCAATTATTTCTCTATGCTCATAATATAGTTAATGTATAATTTGTATATAAAGGGAATACTAGACTTATTGATATGTTTCTTAATTTAATAATGTGGAGTCATGGGCACATTCCCATTGCACACATACAAATTCCATTATATTCTTAATCGATAGTATTCACAATATATTACAAAACTTGTGTATTGTAGGTAATTATGCTCATTATATATATGTTTAAAAAAATAGAATCAATTAAGAATCAAATCTTCTAATCCCAATGCGTATAATATAGGCATCTACTTGTTAATAAATTCTGATTTTGGAAGCACTAAATATCAACCACTCATTATAAGGTAGGAGTGCACATTCAGAGAGGAATAAGTGATATTATTAAAAATAAGTATTTTAATTATTTTTTAATGTGAAAATACTTTTTTATATCAACATGAATCAAAATTCAAATTAAATTTGAAATCATCTCAAGGGAGATATTGCATAATATTTCATATTAATGGTGTTAAAATTTTATATTTACTATTATAAAGAAGAAAAAAATGGCTACAAAGTAGAAAAGGAGTTACTTTATGATAATTATGTTTTTATGGTATGATAGTTGTAGATAGATAAAGTCAAGGTGGTGGATATTACATAGGGAATCATTAGTGTATGATATTAATTGTGTTATTGTGAAAATTAGATCTACATGGATAATATTCAAGCAAGACTTGGAAAATAAAGGTGGAAGTGAGGAATGGATAATCAAGGTGATTACTCAAGGACTTAATTTATAATTCTTTTTTTTGCCCAAAACTACATTTGTAGACAACTTAGTAAGATTACACAAGGAGATTGCAATGAGTTTACATAGGTATTTATCATTTTTATTTTTTTATGTCAATGTTGTTCTACATTTAAATTCTAAAAAGGAAACCAATTTTTAAGTTAGTATGATTATAATTTACATTTGAATTTAAAAATCATATGTCATTTACATATTGTAGATATAAGGAAGAAGATATAAGTAGTTTTCAAAGAATAATGAATTAAAACCTAGTAGTAGATGTTCTAGTTCTTTCTCTTTGTGTGAATATAATTTAATGTATTTCTTTTTACCAATTGAAGAAAATAATTTGATGTGTTATTTCTTCCTTTATGTTGTTTCGCTAGTATATTGTTCCTATGTCATCAACGTAGTTTTTATCAACTCTTGAAATAGATTTTGGTATCCCTAAAATCCAAATATCTATTTTTATGTATTATTGATACACTCCATCAATAAAACCTGACTATATGACTATCTATATTGTTGGTAATCTCCCTAATGGATGTTGATAAACGTAAAACCTAATTATCTTTGTTTGTTTTTACTGTTGATAGGTTCCAAGATGGTTACTGGTATCCTTTAAACTTGACTATCTCTATTTGTATAGTTTAATATGCTCTTAGATGGATGGTGATATCCCTAAAACCTAACTCTCTATCTATAGTATGGTTTCCTTGCTTGCCCAATAACAATCTAAGGAAGGAAACCCAATTATTTCAATACTTAAAAAACTATAATGCATCTAACTATGAACAAATATCACACAACATAAAAAAATGTTAATTTAAAATTTTGAAAAATACATGCTACAATAACCATCTCACTGATTTTCAAATTTGAAAAATACCCTACCACAAAATTTTGATATACATCTTGATTTAACAAATAGATATGGTGGCCTATATATATGGGAGGGATGAGTTTCATAACCTATTGAATTTTGTATCTATTTATATATAGTATGGGTTATCCATATAATATATCTATAGGTGAAAAACCCATATAATAGATAGGAATCCCCTATTCTGTGGTTATCACGTCTACCTAAGGGGAGGAGGTATGTGTGCCCAAAGTATATATAGATATAAGATATGTTTAATTTGCACTTTTTTTTAGTGCACTGGGGCTTATCAATACATCATGGTTTGATAATTATACTTATTTGAGATGTGTTATAAATTAATTAAATATCTTGTGTAGTGCCTACATAAAATATTTTAAAATGCCCATAGATATATTAAGGAGCGTAATTATTCTTAATAAAATAAATGAAACTAATTGTATAAATTATTTAAATACATACCTTTAATATATTAGTCAAATAATTAAAAATTAATAAGATTGTTGGTATTCAAGCATTGTATTCTAGTAAAAGTGTCACATTTATTAGTGGTTCAATTAAACTAGACATACCCTTCGCGTGTGTATAATATTACTGGTATTAAAATCAATTTGTGGTATTCTAGGAAAAATATACCAACATGAAATATAATAAAGTGTAATTCAAATCCCATCCTTCATTTAACCATTAAGGATAACATGCTTCAAATATCATCTAATTTGAAAATTATAAAGAAAGTGCACTTCAATTTCTTTGAATAATTCCATAATTTAAATATAATGGGGATACCAATGATTTTATTTGAATTCAAATTTAATTTTGTGTCTTGATCCTCCCATTTATTACATAATATAAACTTAAAATTTTGGACACATGCATCCAAAATGTGTTCTTAAGTGTGCTCAAAGGTATAGGTGAGTGCATACATACATGCCTCAATAGTAGTAACTACTACTACCCAGGCCCAGCCCAAGCTCCCATCTTACTGATAATATTTTGATAGATTTTTGACTATTTTTATTATGATTTAATTAATTGATGCCACATATATTGGACAAGTAGTTTAGTTGTACATGAAGTTAAAAATACATGTGCACGAGAGGGGTAAATATGCACAGAGTCCTATATGGATTAGCTACTTCAATACATGCTCAGATAGTATATTTCATCCTCATTCATAACACTTTATATATATCTAATATATATTTCCTACTAGATTTATCCATTGTGACATAGTGTTTTAAATTTATGAATTAGGTCCTAGTGTCCCATCGAATTAATTCCCAAAGTTTGGAAGGAACATGACCATATCATCCTTGAGACTCAAAATTCTATACACAAGGTACATAACACTCCATTTTATCAAGCTTTCTCAATTTTTGACAAGTCTATTAGATCTGAGAGACTGACACATATAACATTTAGTCGAGCTCATTAGTCCTCTCTTGGTAAGTCAGACTCTAGACCATGTGGCATCCATTAATTCAATTGGGCTCTCATGACCACTAAAATATCTGTCAAGTTTAGGATACTGACCATTATATCTTCAAGGATACTTAATTATCTAATACTTTAACATGTTTTTACAAGTCTATCAAATCTAGGAGACTTACATGGCTGACATTAGAGTGGCCTCATTAATTTGCTCTCAAAACATTAGACCTCAAGACCATATAACATAGATTAATTTGGTCAAGATTTATTGGGATCTAATATCTCTATCATTTCTAGGAGACTAACCATTATAAATTTAGGTTACCCTAATTATATTGGACCCTAATAGGTTTTAACATCTTTGTTAGTGATCCATGTGATGCCCTTGAATTCAACAATTCCTATGGAAAACTAAAAAAAGAACCTATTAAAATAAAATAAGTGTGATGAATTTAAACTCTTACCTATCCCCTAAATAATATTTGTAGGATGCCATATACAACTTCAAAATACCATGACTTAATAAACCTTGAAATTAAAACAAACCTATAAAAAAGGTATTGTATTTAAATATTTTAAGAAATAAAGTACCTAATTTATTTAGGATATGGCCAAGACCCATTCAACACAAGAATGGAATACTACCAACTACATACAAGTAGTAATCCACTAAAAAATCCCCCCAATCTTGTGTTATAGAAAATTAGTTAGAATTTTTGATGTTCATATTATTCTTATCTTATTCAGAATGGGCATATGTCTATTCTACACAAGATTGGACTACACTATGAAACTACATATTTGTAGTACTCCATTAAATAATTCCCTTAACATTGTGTTATATAATATTATTATAATTTTGGATGTTTATATTATTCTTATCTTTATCAAAATTCACATATGCCCATTATACACAATATTGTAATACTATCAACTACATACTAATAATATTCCATTAAATAAACCCCCCAAGATTGTGTTATGTAATATTGGTTAGAATTTTGGATATTCATATTATTCTTATCTTGTTCAAATTAGGCATGTGTCCATTCTACACAAGATTGTAATACTATCAACTACATACTAACAATACTCCATGGAAAATCCCCTCATTTTTATGTTACAAAATATTGGTTAGAGTTTTGGATGTTCATATTATTCTTATCTTGTTTAGAATGAACACGTTTCTATTATACACAAGATCGTAATACTATCAAATATATATTGGCATTACTCCATTGAATAATCCCCCAAGCTTGTGTTATAGAATATTGGTTAGAATTTTGGATATTCATATTATTCTTATCTTTTTCATAATGACCATGTGTCCATTCTACACAAGATTGGAATACTATCAACTATCAACATTTATTATCTTGTGTAGAATCAGGTCAATTGATCGAATTATTATTAATGTCTTATGTAATTTAAAGTATAAAAAATCACATTCTAAACAAGATATAAAATATCATCTCTATTTAATTATAATATTTTTATCTTGTTCATAATCGGCATGTGCTCATTATACATAAGATTTAAATACTATCAACTATATACTGGCAATACTCCACTGAATAATCCCCCCATGCTTGTGTTACAAAATATTGGTTAGAATTTTTTATGTTCATATTATTCTTATCTTGATCATAATGGGCATGTGCCTATTCTACACAATATTGGAATAATATCAACTGCATACTATAAGTACACTAAAAAATCCTCCCAAACTTATGTTACAAAATATTTTTAAAAAAGTAGATGTTTGTATTATTTTTATCTTGTTCAAATTGATCATGTGCCCATTCTACACAAGATTGGAATACTATTAGCTACAAAAAAAAATTATCTCATGTATAATTGAGATCAATTGATAAAATTCTTATTAATGTCATGTAATTTTAATTAGGCATGAACCCATTTTAAACAAGATATATCATCTTCATTTAATTATGTCCAATACTCCACTAATGAAACCCCCCAAATATTGGTTATAAATTGGATGTTTGTATTATTATTATCTTATTTTTATTGGGCATGTGGCCATTATACATGAGATTGGAATACTATCAACTACATACTAGCAGTAGTCCACTTTAAAATCCCTCCAAGCTTGCATTGCAGAAAATTGTTTAGAAAGTGGTGTTCATATTATTCTAGGATATAATGCTTCTCCAAATTATTTTTATGTATAATGGGATAAAATTATAAAATTATTAATAATTTCATGTAAAATTAGGCACAAGCCCATTCTAGATAATATATAAAATATCATCTCCATTCAATTATAATTCATTGTTAAGACCAAATAGAACTATTAACGTAACTATGAATTCACATATTACACAAATATTTAATAACTTTTAAGTATTATTTATTAACATATTCAAATGGTTACATATGATTGATTATTACACATGATAACTTTAAAGATAGGCCATCTATTTACTAAGTCTAAATAATCCAATGGAAACTTTTGATTATATGATAAATCAATACACATGATAGCAATGATATTAATTCAAATTGTGGCCTAAATTTTGTGATACCATAGATGGAATCTTGTAGTTATTATAATCCTTGATGATAGCATGGTCATGTTCCTACCACACTCTATGAATTAATTGAGTGGGAAACTGGGCCCTAATTAGATAATTTGAAATTTCATGACATAATCACCAAATCTAGTAAGCAATGTGTAATTAGGATCTCTGAGTTTAATTCTAGATTAAGAATTAAATTAGAATATCAAACCACCAACCCTAATTTTAATTCATGATAAGTGAGCTTTCAAATTCCATTAAATACGATATGTATGTGGATCCATTTAATATGTGCTTATGGGCATACTCATTAACCATTATCACTCACATTTTCTCAAAACTCACTCCTTGAATATTACTCCAACCATTGCCCTTTGTGTTTTCCCCCTTTACTTAGAATTATATCACCAAGATCCTTCCCAGCTACAATGGCCACCTCATCTTTAAACCCCAAATTCAAATCAGAATACTGAGACACCTTTTTCCTAGATGGCTTGACTTGCTTCAAGTAATATAACAAAATATTCAAGGCTATTGATTTAGTGCCCAAAGAATCTATTAGTGATGATGAGGATGAGGATTGATTAGAAGATTCCCTTTGGTCCTATATCAAGAGTGGGTTTCACAAATCCATAGCTAATCCTAAGGTTTTCTATTTCATTGACTTATTTAGTAGGTTGTTACACATAGTGAAGTGGATGCAAGATGGCTTCCATGACATGGTCAGATCTACAAAAAACCAAAATCAGATTTTTACATCTTATGAACATCCTTTAAACCTTACTACAACCTTTTTGTGTACACCTTGTATTATGATTTGACCATAGTGACCACCTAAATAAGTACCCACCTAATCCATGACATATTAAAGGAATAATCTAAGAACCCCAATGAAATATGGGTTAATAAGATGGACATAAATACATATATCATCTACACTTTCAAATAAGGAATCCACGTTGGGATGATCCTACTTAACCAACTATTCGAAGATAGTGACTATCTATTTATCAATGTCATATGGGTTCCCCTACTCCACATGATTATCCATGGTAATTAGGTCCCTAAAATGGAGGGGGATAATCAAATTTAAAATGATCAAGGATATAGGTGATGGTTGGGTAGGAAGTGATTTTTATATGATGAGTTATCTAGTGGATGTAGTCTATAAGACACTCACTTTCAAGTTGATTTCCTTTCCTACGTGTATTCTAGAAGGCTTAGTGGTCTATGTAGTCTTATATAAGCTATATTTCCACCACTATATGAACAATATTATGGAAATTTGTGTGTCATTATACTTGATGGTTTACAATTCCATTAATGAGGCACCCATGCCTTAGCTATCAAAATAAATCAGAGACTCCCTTGCCCCCATTAGTGATTATTGGTATTATAGAGAAGATACCATTATTTAAGTGGAAATAATTATAATTAATCCAATTAATTTTACTTATTATGTCCTAGACCACCTTTTAGAGTAAGAAATCATGTATTACTTGTTGGAGGGATTTTTCAAGTACTATAATGTAGGAGCATCAAAGTAAGAAGACATCAATTTTGTGTTTTAGGTCGATAAGAGTCAAAATTAGTCAACCTTGTCATTAAATATATGGTAAGGATCTTATAAGATCCCTATGTTGTCTTAGAAGTCATATAGAGTCCTAAGAATGAGTCCTATGAGTGCAAGGAGTTTTCCCTCCAAAAGAGGGATTTTGAAAATTCAAATATTTAAATTGAGATTAGGAGGTTCAAATGCATGTAAGGAGTGATTAGGTGAGTAAAGTAGTGTTAATAGGTTGAATGAAGTCATTTAATGTAGGTTTGAACATATTTCATGTTAATACATTGAGATGTTATTAATCAATTATGTCATGTAATCAACCTCATGTGTTGAGTTAGTTATGTGTAGTCATATAAAATGTCCAAAATTTGTAGTTTGAGTATGGATTGTGAGACCCCATTCATAGGTATTTTTTTCATGCTCTTGTGACCCTTATATACACCTTCTTGCTCCTTACCATTCATCTAGAACCTTCTAAACCCTAATTCCACCTTATCCAAGTAGTATTCCCTGACTCAATCCTATTCCTTTAGGTCCTAAGTCTATAAAACATTAGTTCCCTATTTGGACTATAGTTCTAGGCACTAAAGTGTCATGTTTTTGGTTCTCCTATCATTTTTCTCATTAACCCCCAAAGGTTATTTTCATCTAGTTATTTTCCCTAATTAGGTCCACATAGCGTGAATACATCTGACCCATGACCAATAATTCCCTGTAAAATCCCACTCAAAGATTACTTACAAGGGAGGTGATGAAACTTATAAAGCTAGTAAGAATACAAATACATCACTAAGGCAAACTTTCCTATTATTTATATAGTAACCCAACATAGATGCAAGTATACTCAACCCCTCATACTAGTCCCTAACCACCTAAAACACTATCAAATTAGCATTTTTTATCTACATCACACTATTGCATAAAGCACACTAGGTGGGAGAACTGCATATGACTTAATCCCTCTTCAGAGTATTGGTTTGTAGGCAGTGTGCTCACACAAGGGGTGTGGATTACATGTTTAGTGCATATTTCACACTAACCCCCCATCTTTTCCAAGTGACTCAAATATCTTTTTTATCAAGCATGATGGGGGATTAGGGTTTGAAGACAAAATCATCTCTATAGTGAATTTCATCAATAACCAATGCTCAATTTTTCATAGGCAGGCTCATATAGGCACATCATAACTATCAAAAAAGTTTTAGGTCTCTATGATTAGTTTGGACAACAATGGTACAAATGGATAATAGCATTAGACACTAAAGCATCCACTTTTGGTGCTCTTGTCCTTTCACTAAATGAGAACTAGATTTAGGTTTACAACACCTTCCTAGTCCTACACATCCATTTTCAACCTCTGTATCAGCCATCTTAGTCCATTTCTAACTAAGTTATATTTCTTCTTATTTATTTCTATTTTTATAAAGGTGAATAAGATAAACAAAAATGCAAAATATGAGTGTAATTATTATTATATTCTATACTGATTTATTAATTCAAACCTTTAACTAAAATAGGAATAAAACTCCACTATTCCCAAATAAGTTAAATCATTTGGTGAACCTGACTTACTTTGTTTGCACATAAAAAATCCTAGAAACCCTAGGGAAAATTCCTTTCTGATTTTGGAAATATTTTTCTAAATTTTTCCTACATATATAAATCATAATTTCACATTTAATTTTTGAAATTTACCATAGTAATTTTAAAAATTATTTTCTTTCAAACCCTAGTTGAATATACTAGGTCCCTTTATTTCTTGAGGTATCACCTTACATCTAAATCAGATTTCACATAAAATCAAAAATGGATCTTACTTATTTCAAAATATTTATTATAAATAATAATGAGTCCATACTCAGTCCTATCATGTATAAAATGATGATGTTTACTATATGTTAATGCAAAGATTCATTCTTTCCCTTTCATGCTTACTTTTTATAATATGGGATGATAGTAATAAACTTATTTATAAACATGTTAAGACCCCTTTCCTTCAAATCAATGTTTGCTTCTTTTTAATACAAGGTTTCATTCTCTCTCTCTCTCTCTCTCTCTCTCTCTCTCTCTCTCTCTCTCTCTCTCTCTCTCTCTCTCTCTCTCTCTCTCTCATGTAGAATAATTTTCAACTCTATCTTGATAAACATGTTATAAGTCAAAGTTTTTTATGCATTAGTTCAAGTTCCATGCTCTCTATCCCTTGTTTGTTATCTCTCATGTGTAATGTTCTTTATAATTATATTTATATACAACTTATAACTCTAATTGCATGTATTTGATCCCACATACATGGTTTCTACCTAGATGTATATAACTCTTTGGCTACTTTTGAGTATCTTCCTATCATTACTAGACACAAGAAAACACTAGCGGTTATATATATCCCTCCTCCTTTCAAACTTGGTTCACCTATCTCTTATCTTGCACCTACTACCGGCTTTATCCCTATAGTAGATCAAGTGGTACATGCTATCACTCAAGTTTATGAAGATGGGTAGGTTGATTACACCCATGGCTATTACTTTGTCACGAAGTTAGCACCCCTTCTGATATAGTTTCAGTTCTTGAGTTCCTAAAATGATTGTATGCTTACAAAGATGTATTGTAGACAACCCTTTATAATAATAGACTTCTTATTTCTACTAAAGAGCATATTTCCTTTGAGAAATAGGATTTACCCCATGCCACATCATTGAAAAACATCTACCCCTATATATTCAATTAAGAATTAATGATGTAGGGTTAAAAATATTGTTAGTTGATAATGGTTTATGACTCAACATTTATTTTATTAAACTTATTAATATACAACCTATAGATCTAGACCATTTTGACATGAACATTAGAGGTTTTGACAATAATCCATGGAAAGTCATGGGTCAAATAACACTCAATCTTACTTCAGGACCTAAGACATTGCCAACTACTTGCCAAGTCATGTCAAATGAGCTCAATTATAATTTATTACTTGGTTAACCTTTAATTCATGATATGCATGGAGTCCCTTCCACACTCCATGATTATCTAAAATTTAGTCACGAAGGCTACATCTATATGTGCCCAATAGACAATGAACCTTTTAATTACTACTAGGTTGTTGAATCTCCATAGAATTACATTTCACACTTTAATCTTGATAATAGACCTATACAAACAACTACTCATAATGTACTTTTAGACCATATAATGCATTAGAAGCTTCCAAATTATGTAATATCACTGGTACCAAATCAATAATTTACCTCTCCTTTTGCACTTAAATGCCTTCATAATATGGGATATCATGGTAAAGGTCTTCAAAATCATGAACAAATAATCATCATCCTATCAAGGCATCCACACAACATGGAAAGCAAGGACTAGGATATCAACTTACCCTTTTTCATATTAAACCTTGTTTCACTACTTCAAAACATATAATGTTTTATCCACCCATTGCACCTATAGACCATTATATTAATCATGCTTCTACATTATCATTGGTCTATCCTGATCTCATTGATGATACAATTTCACTAGATATGTTCACATTAGATGAATTCTCTAATGATGAATCCCTCCTATAGTTTCTCAGAGCATATGAGGACCTCCCATCTTTCTATCATAAATATAGATTTCCTCATCACACAAATGCCTATGCTTACTTTAGAGAAAATTTGTATTTTCCCTAAGAAATACTTGTTGATTCAGATGATACTATTCTTACAACCCCATTTTATAAAAATATTTGCTTGGTCTTACTCAGATATGCCAAGAATTGATACATCTATAATAGTCCATCAAATTTCATTATGCCCTGATGCTAAACTGGATAAGTAAAAAGTTTGTAAAATTCATCCTAAGGTGGCTCTCTTAGTCAAAGATGAGATCCAATTCCTCTTATATGTTAGATTCATTCAAGCAATAACACATCCTAAATGTATTTACAATATAATCCCCATAGTTAAACCCAAAAGAAAAAATTGGTGTTATTTTGATTCTAGAGATTTAAATAAGGCATGCCCAAAAGATAATTTTCCCTTACCTAATATTGACTTTATCAAAGATTCCATAATTGGGTATGAAATGTTATCATTCAAGGATGGTTTTATATGATACAACCAAATCAAAATTATTGAAGAATATCAATAGAAAACATCTTTTACAACACCTTGGGGTACATTTTGTTACATTGTCATGCCTTTTGGATTAAAAAATGTTGGAGCCACATATCAGTGTACTGTGATGCATAGCTTTCATGACTTGATTCACCACACCATCAAGGATTATGTTAATGATATATTAGCTAAATCCAAATAATGAAAACATCACACCATTAATTTATGATAGATTTTTAAATGACTCAAGTAATACAATGTTTGATTAAATCCAAAAAAATGTGTGTTTGGAGTTACATCAATAAAAATCTTAGGTTTTATTATTTATTAGCATGGCATAGAGGTTAACCCTAAGAAATTCAAAGTAATTATCAACATGCCACCTCCTATGAACTTAAAACAACTTCAATCCTTACAAGGAAAGATCCAAGAAATACATCATTTTGTATCTCAACTTGATGATAAGAATCAATCATTCACTTTATTATTAAATAAAGATACAAAGTGTGTTTGGGATCAAGCCTATCAAGAAAGCTTCAACACAATTAAGCAATATTTTCTTAATCTACCTATTCTAATAAAGCCTATACCTGAGAGGCCTTTCTTACTATATATCTTAGCAATAAATCATGCACTAGGATCAATCTTAGCATAACATAATGATGAACATACTTATCAAGTTGTTTATTACATCAGACACACATTAGTTGATTACAAAAAATATATTTCATGAAGTAAAAATTATGTCTACCATTATTTTTTTTCCAAATATAAACATTTGCATTACATGATCAATAATGAGACTTAGGCTATCATAAACATATATCCCTTAAATTTTATAATGGAAAAAACACATCTCTTTGGTTGCATCATAAAATAGGTCATGTTATTAATAGAATTTGACTTAAAGATAGTCCTATATAAATTAATAAAGGGCCAAGTCATTGTAGATCATTTGGTAGTCATACTACCCTTGGACACTGATCCTATTAGTGAAACATTTAGAGATTATTTTACTGCCTATTCTACTCATTATAACACTTGGATCATGTTATTTAATGGTTCTTGATGTGTATCCAACACAATGGTAAGTATTGTCTTTATCGACCCTTCTGGTCACATAGTTCCAATTACATATCAAATAATCTTCTCCTACGCCAACAAGACCATAAAATATGGGGAACTTATCTTTTGTCTCTTTACCACCTAGTCCCTCCAAATTAGATCTATTTGAGTCTTCAATGATTCCCAACTTATGTTCAATCAAATCATTGTTGTCTATCATATAAAAGAAAAACATCTTATCCCATACTAAAACATGGTACAATGTCTATCATCATAGTTTTACTACTTTTATATAGAAAGTATATGAAGAAAGGATAAATAACACATAGATTCAATTAAAAGTATCACATCTCTAATTCCTATTGACATTAATGATGATCAATATATTTTCACAATTAAACTATTACAATCTTATTAATATCCAACATGTATTTTATTTCCCTTTTAATCTTAGCCAATATGCACAATTTTACAACTCTAGATTGGTTCTTGTTTTACTAAATTTGGGAAACTATAGGTTTAATTTCCTAAATATTAAAGGGGTATAGATTAAGGTGAAAATTAGTAAATAAATATTCCTTTATTAACCTACTAATTTATTGAATCTAGAAGTGCTTAATTGATTTATAAAAATAGAAAATAAGGGGATAGAGAGTAAAACTTAGCTGATTCTAGGCTGAGATAAAGGAGACAAAGGTTACAAATTGCTAATTTAGCTAGGTAGACTATCAGAAATAAGATCTATAAGTCTATTTTAAACTTGGATGGGAGCACAAAAAATGGGATACCTAGAGGTCTAGCAATTTAGTCCAAGTTTTGACACTATAGTCTTTAGTGTTTGAGCTTTCTAGATTCTAGTTGTTTGCTTTAGGAGACCTTATGCCAAAATATTGAGTCTTGGTTGTTTGCAAAGCTCTGTGTGTAATTGATTTTGTCTTTAAGAATCCTAGTTACTTTTTGTACTTGATAGGTGATCTCAAATCCAAATAAGAAAAGGGTTAGTGTGGAATATGCATTGAACATGTGATCACACCCCATGTGTCCGTATGTTGCCTACATACCAATACTCTAAAGATGGATCAAGGACAATGTAGTTATCCCAATTTGAATGTGTATTTTTTAATCCTATGTATGCAATGCAAGTGTATACAAATTTGGTCAAGCTTGAGATGACTCATGACTAGTGTAGGAACTTAGATAGGTTGGAAATAACAATGGTTGGTTGTATGTTGAGAATAGGAAGATTTGCTTGAGTGTGCTTTAGAATATTTCTAGATTGTGCCTTTTGAATGATTACCAAGCCTTCTAAATGGCCTTTGAATGGGATTTTATAGGGAAACTAGTGATTTTGGTTTAGATGAACTTGCATTAGGCTAACAAGGGAAAAGATAAGGATTTGGGAAAATCTAACCATTTGAGGTTATTATGGACTAAGACAATAGTGTTGCAAAGTGGACACCTTGGGTCTCATAGCTATAGTCCAAATTATGAAACTATTATCTAGGGGAAAGTGACCCTGGGGGATAGATCTATACCTAAGAGAGGAGTTTAAGACAATAGGGGTTAAATCTAGAAGGCTTAAAATGATTGGGAAATAGTGAAAACATGCCTAAGTGGCTTGTGTAAGTGATTAAGAGAGACCTATGGTTTGGGTGTCACAAGTCATGCTCAAGTTGTATAAATTTAATTTTAGTATGACAAAATCCCCCCCCCTAATTCTAAGTATGCAAAAAATCAAAATACTAGGATAAAGGAAAAAGTAGAAGCATACTTGAACTTACCTACGAGGATAAGTCCAAGAAGCTATGTGATATTAGAGTGTGTGTAGTGAGAGCACATTGTAATGTGTAAATATAAAAAAAGGAAAGTGAAATTAGATCAATTATTACTAGATATGTTATATCTAAAATAAGAATGTACAAAGATAGGTAAAGAGAGAAGGAATGAATACACCTCACCAGGTACATGAACTAATACAAAACCTATTATGTTATTGGGTTATGTAAAGTAATGTTGGAAGTATGCTAAACCAAGATTTATATCAATGATTGAGCTAAGTGCTCAATCCCCTACAAGTTGGCTCAAGAATGCAAAGTTAAGCCTTTTGGCTCCATCATCACCAACTATGTGAAGTTAAAAAATCATGCATGTGCTAATCAATGCTAGACCATGTGTCTAATACCTCTGAATAGGTGGCTTAATAATACAAAAGTTAGCTAGACTTTTGACTCCATCATTTCCCCATGATGTCAAGTTGAATGAGAATATACTAGTATAGATGAATGTCATATGAGATGGCTCATGGAGCCCCTAAATGTACTATGATCTGAAAATTTTGGCATGGATAGCTAAATGTAAACTAGAAACTAGGCCATTATTGGCCACTTCGAAAGATAGAGATTGGACTTGTATAAAAGCCCCTCTTAAAACTATAATCAAGGCTTAAGAAGCCACTCAAATATGTGGTAAATAAACTTGTATGAAATTTTACTTGAATATGATGCCAACCACCTATAGATGGATCAAGGCATGCAATTCTTGGGAATGTGCAAGAAAATGCAATAAACTCGGAAATAGAGAAGGCCTATGTGTCATGCACATTACACCTAATAATTGGTGTCTAGAACATAGATTTTGAACTAAAAGTTATATCAACTACCATGTATAAAATAAAAATGGAAACCCTCATGTTATGCATGATACCCCATATATATATATATATATATTTTGAGTGAAATAAGTGATAAAAACTACTAATTTTTGGACTAAACTATACCGGCAAAACTATGACTAAGCTCACCTCTCTACCTAATTTTGGAAAAAATGAATATTTTACTATTTAAATAATAGCACTAAAAACTAGACACATTGGGGTCCAACATTATAGTCCCATGTTTGGTGCTATTATCTAGAGCCAAAACTAATGACTAATCTAGATTCTTTGTTATCTACCTAGTCTAGTTTGCATGTGTTGAGTTGTAGATTCTAGACTATACTATTCTAAAATTGCTTTTTTGACCATTAGGAGCTCTGATCTCTATGACAAACCCCTATTTATTTCCCCCTCTTATGAGGGTAGGGATGAAGATGCTGTAATGACTTCCCTTAGAATAAGAAGCCATGTAAGTGTGTTAACTTTTGAAAACATTTCATATAGCATTTATATAGATTATCACAATATATATCAAAAGTTATAGAGAGATATTGTTAGATTCATAGGGGTATACCTAGATAGATATAATAATGTAATATCATGTGCATAAGAGTAAACTATAATTCAAAATGTTAGTTATTAGTTGTTAGTTGTTAGTTGTTAGTGGTATGGAGGGATGGAGCATGATGTCCATCATGGCATCCAAAAATCAAGTTAAATGCATGATTAGAATCATGGTATTACACACAAAAATAAGCAATAAAGAAACAAGCATATAAAAAAAGAAGAAAGAAACATGAAAGGGTGGCCAATGGACCAAATAAGCACACAAAGCATACAAGGCATGTTCAAATGTTGCATACATACAATGGGAACAAGCAAAGATTGGTATAAGGGCCACAAGCACCTGAAAGGAACACACAAAAGACATTGGCAAGTGTCCAAAGCCACAAACATATAGACAAGAACAAAGGACATTGGAAAATGTCATGAAATATAAGTAGGAAGAAAAAATGAATTGGAAAATGTAAACACACCTAGTTAATCAAAGCGAAGAGTGGAAGCATGAAAAGTACTAAAAATATAAACATGCATCTAACTATGGAAAGTAAGAAGCAAGAGTATACAAGATATGTAATACAAGACTAATGTATATGCTATAAAATATAAAAGTGTGATATATGCTAATATATGTCACTGTGATATCTATGTAAGCAAGTAAAGAATGTACTACAACAAGATTTCTAGAGTGTATAGTGTAAGAATGAAATAACCTAGATGTTTTAGTCATGTAGAGTATGCCCCTAGTGGGTAGATGTATCGATATGTAGCTAGAATGTAAAAGTAGGATTCCTCCCCAATGGGTGGAGTGAAGCAATCAAGGATCTAAATGCACTACACACACTCAAAAAATATCAAGTGAAGCATGTTAATATAGATAAATTGATAAACAATATCATAAAATAGTGTAATGTAAGTCTAGCATAATGGTTAGCAATGTAAAACATAGATGATGCATAAAATTGACATGTTTTTTATTTTTGAAATATTATATTATATTTTATCTTGAAATATTTGAGCTATGTAAAATCAAGTAGAGGAAACTATGTACAATCAAGTAGGAGATAATATGTACAATCAATGCTAGAAAAAAATGATACTAACCGATGAGTCTCAGATGAGACTCCCTATCATGTTGTCCTGTATCAAGAAGAAGGATCATGCATGGTCATGAAGAATGAAAAAAATGCTGAGAATGTGGTTCTAAAATTTGTATATGTTGTAAATTCTCTAAAATGTCTATAATGGAAACCAACTATGGGGTCCCTTTGTAACTTTGAGAAGTGGATGCAACTGTAGGGATTTTAGGGACCCATCTAGTAGTAGGAGAAGCTCTCTAAACATGTGTTATATGTGTAGATGTATGAGATCTCAATGAGACTACCCTAGGTGTGAATATGGTAGCTAAAAGCTATCTAGAATATTGAAACTGTGTAGGTGTATCAACTCTTTTTGATACCAATGAAGGTCTCAACTGTGGTTGAATCTAGATTGGAGGAAGAACTTTAATAGGTTAATGATCTAAAACTAGATTAGAAGGGGTACTTATCTAACTGAGAAATTTATAACGATAGGTGTAGTCAACCTACCTATATTTGTAAACTTAGGTGATAGCATGTACAACATAATCTACTATAGGCATAGAGTTGGTAGTAGGTGCATGTTAAAAACTAGATGAACCAAGTTTGAAGAGAGGGGGGATAGATATAACCACTAGTGTTTGCTTATGTCTAGTAGTGATAGGGAGATACTTAAAAGTAGCCAGAGTTAGATACATATAAGTATAAACCATGTATAGCAATATGTTTATAAAGAACATTCCACATGATAGATAGAAAATAAGGGATAGAGAACATGAATTTTTGCATGAATGTATAATAAAATTTAGCACGTGCTATGACATTTCTAATGTGTTTATCATGATAAACTTGAAAGTTTTTCCAAATGAGGAATTAAAAACAAAGGATAGAGAACATGAATTTTTGCATAAAGACATAAACTTTTGATATGCAACATGATATCTTGAATGCCTTTATCGAAATGTAGTCGGTAATTGTTTTGTATGAGTGAAAGAGAATATGTAAAAAGAATTTTGGAATCTTGTGCATGTTTGACAATGAATTTTGTAATATCATCCCATATAATGAAACATAAACATGAAATGCAAAGGATGAATATTTGTACTAACATATGGTAGACTTCATCATTCATGTACATGATAGGGCCCACTATGGTTTCCTTATTATTTTTAAGAAATGTAGTAATCATGTGTAAATAAGTGAGCATCTTTTTTGTAATTTATCTATGGGTGTAAGGTGATATCTCAAGAAGCAATAGGACCTAGTGTATGTAACTAGGGATTTTTTAGAAATATTATTTACCAAATACTATGAACTTTTGAATATGAAATTTATTTTATAAGCTAAGTATGTAAGATAAAATTTAAAAAATTAAGATAAATTACTTGCTTGAATGGAACCTAGTAGATGCAATTAGGGTTTTGATACAAATAATTTTTTTGGAATTTAATATGAATTTTTGAAATTTGAAGTGATTTTTTTACTTTAATATTCAATCAAAATTTGTAAAAAATAAGTGGAATATTACTCGAAAATTATTAGGATTTACTTGACGCAACTAGGTATTTGAAATGAATTTTTTGAAAATTAATGTAATAATTTGAAAATTTTGTTATAAATTTTTAGAATTGAGCTTGAAAATTTTGGGAAAAATCTAAAAAAAATTCTAAAATTAGCAATATATTTTTTCTAGTGGTTTGAAAGTGTTTGTATGCAGATATGACCTAGTATGTTTGAACTAGGTGTTTCACTAAAATTTGTCTATTTCAAGTTTAAAGAAAAACAAAGAAGAATGATAGGCATAAGTGATTAGAATGAACCTAGATTAGTTTGTGTGTTGTATCTAGACATTCTAAGTACTCCTCTTTAGTTGGGAATGAATACCTACAAGTATGAAAGCACTACCACAAAATGTTTATTAGTAGATAAATGAGTGGGCTACTAAGCTATGCGCTTGTTCTAGGAAGTGTGAAACTTCCTTAGAGATGATAGTCCACTTTTGAGAGATAAAACAATAATAAATAACTGAAAGAGAGGTAAAGAGAGAGTGAAAGAGAGATAATATTATCATTATTCACAGCTTAAGTGTAGCAGAGAGTAATAGAGTACAAGTGGTATATTCTATTTATATTTTAGAAGTTGTTTGGGTAAGTTTTGGAAATGTTAGGAAATATACATTCATCGATGTCAATAAGGAAGTGACTAATATCAGTTATGTTGTCGAGGTCAATGGTTAAAGGTGACTGATGTCAATTAGGCTATCGAGGTTGACAGGGGCAATAATTTCCTTAGAGCTTGTAGAAGGCCTTTTTGAGTCTAGGAAATGGTTTTAGTTAGGTCTAGGAGGTTGGGGATAGTTTGTGAGAGAGAGAGAGAGTATGGTTTATATGGATCTGGTTAGAGGTTTGGTGTGTTAGGTCAAGTAAAAATAATCAGGGAAGCTTTATAGCTCCCTAATGGGGGTTCAGTTAGGAATGTGTAAAGTAATCAATAGTAGATGTACAGTGATAGAAAAGTAACTACTTAAAAGACCTATAGATTAAGTGGTATGCTTAGCTACAGTGGTGACTAAGTGATAAGTGCAAATGGATGGCTCTTATTAGGTAGTCCAAACTAATGCCCTAAATAGAGAAAACAATCAGGTGCTACTGGTCCTCAAGAGCTTGGTTCCTAATCTAGATTAATTTATGTAAGATAATAGTAAGCCAAGATGTTTAAAGTTGAATGTCAAGAGCTTGGATACAAATAAAAATGAGTTTTTTTATTTTTTTGACCTAAACATAAAGTTGGAGTTTGTCTTATATAACCAACATTGATTATCCCATCAACATTAGGTGTAGGTTGATTGATGTTAGTAGCCTTAGAATAGGTAAAACTACTATTTTTGGCTAGTTTTTTATTACTTATCATGCCAAGTGTGGCACCCATTATAAAATAGTAAAACTAAGAAGTTAAGAAGGATGTAGTTGGCTAGGAATTCAATTTTGAGGTGAGAATAAGTCTTGGGTAGTTAGGATAAGGGAACTAAGTCTTAAGGTGACTCATCAGGTGATAATTAGTCTTAGGATGAGGTGGTCTAGTAAGGTGGAAAAAGGGGTTTTTAATTAACTTAATTAAGTATTTTAAATTAATTAAATATGTGAGGGGTAAAAGCATGGGTTAAGAAGGGTAACTATTATTATTGAAATAGGACTCAAGGGGGGTTTTAACATAGGGAGTTATGCATGTGTGTGAATTAATTTTAGTGTCTACAGTTTCCCCTTTTTGTATTGTAATTTTCACTATCAAGTTACAAGATAAAATAGATGCTCTAAGTATTGGATGAGGTATCCTCCCTCAAAATGGGAAATGATGGAGGAGAAACTAAAATCAAGTACTAGTTTGATAAGAAGTGAATTGTGTGAGTGGTTAAGAAAACATGGTATCAATGCTTGTGCATATACTAATATAAGATATAGTTGATGAAGTCAAAAATAGGTAAGTTTGAGGAGGAATCAAATAGAAATAACAAAAGTATAGCTTGTAAGTGATAGCTAAGAATGTCAAAATAATAAAAGTTATATCTCTAATGGTCTATGTGTGTTAGGTATCCAAATTAAGAAGTGCCCTTAGGAAAAATAAAAGAGTTACAAGTGATAGGGTGAGCTTGGTTGCCATCCAAAATACCCAATATACATGCATGTGTTTAATAGCCAACTATAATAGAATTGGATAAGCGATTAAGACAAGCAATGCAAGGTTGGTGTAAAAGGTTCAATGAGCAAGGAGATATTTTTGATATCTAATAAAAGTCATCATGGGTGGAGATTTAAGTGATATTCAAGGGTGGTTGTCATGGTTTAGGAGATATATGTGATCTCCATGTTGGTTTCCATGGTTATGGAGGTATACGTGATCTCCAAATTGCCCTAGATTATGGGTGGAGTCTAAAAAGTTTGAGGTTAATGGTGGAAACATTAATTTAATGATGCCAACATTGGTGACATCACTGATGTCAGTAGGAAAATAGTGATGACATCGATGGCTTAGGGAAATGTTGCCAATGTCAGTGGGTATAAGTGTTGAGGTCAGTGGATTAGGTCAAAGATATCGACATTAACAATTGACCAAAATTGATAAAAGGGGGTTTGGTGGCCAACCAAACTCATTTTTTAACTTTTGATTAGACAAAAATAGAACTTTGACTATGATTGAGATGGTTGAGCTAGGAGGGGACCCAATGGGAGGCATGCCAACACAAGATCTAGTTATTTCAACCTAAAGGAGATGGAGAGATGAGGTAAGAGTCTATGTGATTTGGTTTTGAATGTGAATTGTTTAATTTGCTTTGGTAGGTTAATATGAGAGTTGGGGGGAATAAAATGCTAGTAGAGGGGTAAGAAATGGGGTGAGGTAGGTTTAGGGTAGGTTGGGAGATATTCAGGGTATATTTTAGGTGAATATTATATTTTTGGGGGATAAGTCATTTAACCCTAGAGATAAACCAGTCATCAATGTTAGTGGGTTCCACTAACATCAGTCAACATGACACTAATGTTAGTAGGTGTCTGTCAATGTTAACTAAAACCAAGCACTGATGTCAACATTAAAAATGAAATTAGTGACTATGAAAAACTAGTAAAATAGGAGAAAGGGTCAGTTTGGATCCCTAATAGAAGTAGTCAACTAGTCTAATGACTAAGCTAGCCTTAGAAGACCTCATGTTGACTGAGTGTTGCCTACATAGCTGAGTTTAGGGCCTCAAACAAATGTATTTATCCCAAAGCCTAGGGAAAAATATCTAAGGTATAGTTTAAAAAGAGAGGTTGAGAAGGTCAGAAGATCTAAGTCTTAAAAGATAAGGCATAGGATTGAGAGGTAGGTATATTAGCTATGAAGCTTAGAGTTGTGATAGGTAATTGGGGCTACGATTGAGAGAGAGATGCAATGAATCCTAACATAGAGGGGGAAGATTAGTGTAGATAGTTAAGTGGGTATATGGCTGAGCTAACATTAGAAGACCCTGTATCAATTGAGTACTACCTACATAGCCTAATGGAGGGCCTTAGACCAATGTAGTTCTCTAAGAGATAAGGGAAAAAGGTGATGATATATTATATTAGAAAGTATTTGACTTTATTTATGTGTGTATGGATATAGTCAAGGCTATATTTGATGTTTTGGGATATCCTACTAAGGCTATTGATGTAGATGAGGAGGGATGTCACCCTAAATGAATGAGAGCACATGGCAGATGTGGGGTTAAGAAGACTGATGATATTGTAGAGTCACCTAAGATGTGAGCCTAATGATAGCACTAATTGAGAGGTGGGATCACACCACCAACAACTTCCATCTACTGATTGGAGAGTTGATAGTGACCTAAACGAATGTATATAGGATATTATAGTTGCCACTCTAGGGTAAGGAGCTCTTTGCATGCTTGAGAGAGGAGCATGATATGCACATGGTGTCATTATATGATTAGCATGTTAGTGAGGTGCCCCCTTTTATTTTTTCTTTTAGGATTTTTCCACTTTGAGGGAAAAACCATAGCACTTTGTAAGTTAACTAAGTATGTAGGAGTAAAGGTGAAGAGAAATGGAGATGAATGTAATAGAAGTGCTCAAGGGATGAGCTCAAGTTAAACATGAAGTGAAGCAACAATTGTTTAAAAAAAGAATGGTCATAGGTGTAAGGCATTTAAAGGCTCAAGTTCTGGCCTTCCTTCGAGAGAAGACAAGTGATAAGTTCTTGAGCTATACTTATGAGTTATGATATAGGGTCCAAGCTAATTACAATCAAACTTACACTATTTGTTTTTCTACATGTTCGTCACATGTTGATTTTATTTTAAGATGAGATATCCAATATTAAAATCTTTCTTTTTGAGGTTTTTGTTTTTATTATGTTTTATACGCTCTTGATAGATGTGGAGGTGGTTGAGGCATATATGATGGCACTAATCAAGCAATTCAAATTGAGCCAAATGTTCTTTGTGAAATTCATAGTTAGTAAGTATGTCTTTTAAATAAATGTGAAGAGAAGGAATCTAAACCTCAAGTGGCAAAATAGTCTCCATCCCATATATCAAGGAAAAAGGTGTAGCACCTATAGGGGTTTGATTGCTTATGTGGTAAGCCTATAAAGAAAAATGAATGTGTGTGTGTTAATCCTTACCTATATTTTTGACTACATAAAAATGTTGGTCAATATTTTGTTAGAAGCTTCTACCTAGCCATTTTCTTATATATAATATGGTGATGAGAAGCTTAATTTAATTTTGAATGTATCACAAATACTTTAGGTAGTCTAGTTTTTAAAATATTTATCATTATCTATTATAATTATATAAGGGACACCAAAATGATAGATAATGTGATGGTTGATAAAGTTAACAATTTTGTCAACCTTAGTGGAAATGAGAGGAATGGTGTCAACCCACTTGGTGAAGTATTCAGTGGCAGTAATGATAGAATGATAATAGAGGGAGGAATGAGGGTTAATCTTCCCAATTAAATCTAAGCCCCATTGAGAGAAGGACTAAAATTATTTGGAAACATGTAATGCATGACTTATAATATGGAGGAGGTTAGCATGTTGTTGACATTTGACACAATGCCAAACATAATCATCATAATCTTGATGGAGTGTTAGCCAATAATAGTTGAGTTGAAGGATACGCTTGGCAACTACATGACCATTGAAATGTAAACAACAAATCCCATCATGGACTTCCTTAATAGTGAAGGGAGTCTCATTACTAATGAGGCATCAAAGAAGGAGACCATCAAAACCCTGCTTGTAGAGAATTCCCCCTACTATAGTGTAATGAATGGCACATTTTATGAAGGTGTGTCTCCCATTTTAGAGAGATTACGAGGGGTAATAGAAAAGGAAAGGTAATATGTGAGTTTCTTGTACCATAAGTCATGTGGGTTGGATGTTACATTTTTGATAAAGAGGATATTAGTAGATACAGAAGAGGGTAGTGTTAAGCAATGCATGGTGAAATAGATTTTTGAGGAAGAGGATGAAGAGGGTATGTGTGAAGCAAGTGAAGCCATTATGTCAATAAATTTATTTGTGGATCAAGGAATAGTTTGTAAGAGATAAGAGTCAAATGATCCCAAGAGAGTATCTCCACAATGTTTATACCACTACACAATCTCATTTTTACATAGGTAGGAACCATTAACTTGGTTAACCACTAGCTAAAGATCACCAAAAATGATTATGGATTTGACACCTAAGAAAAGAGCCATTTGAAGACCTAAGATCAAAGTCTCATGTTCAGCCATGTTATTAGTAAATAAAAAAATCTATTTTAAATTATAAAGGCATAGGCTCACTATCTAGAGGAATGAGAATATCTCCCACACCAACAACATATTGACATTTAAACCCATCGAAGAACATCATCATTTTATAGGAGATGTCATTAGTGGAAATCATTACAATGTATTTGTCAAGGAATTTGAGGTTTGAAGGTTAGTAGTCAGGTAAAGGGGTGGCAGCTAACTGGTCAATGATTATTTGCCCTTTGATAGACTTTTGTTGAGTAAACTCTAATTCAAATTTAGTAACTAGCATGAGCCACTGAGATACATGTTAATTTTGGTATGGCTTAGAATGCATGTATTTGAGGGTATCAATATGGGTGACCATGTAGGTTTTTTGATTTATGAGATAATGGCAAAGCTTGGAGGCTGAAAAGACCAATACGAGGCAATGTTTTTTGGTATGGGTATATTGAGTCTCATAATCAATAAGTGTGTAGCTTATGTAGTAAATTACCTATTCTCAATGTTGGTCATCTCAGTGTGAAATCATAACACCTAGAGAATGGTCTATTATGAAGATGTATAGGTAGAAAGGTTGATTTTCCTTAGGTAAAATAAGAACTAGTGGGGAAAGGAGATATTGTTTAAGTGCATTATTATATTCTTGGAAATTTGTATTCTAGTAGAAGTAGACATCCTTTTTTAGGAGATGGTGAAAGGGTTAGTAATGATCTGATAGCTGGGAGATGAAGTGGTGAATTGATTAAAGTTTGTCTTGCAAGCTATGGAGTTGTTTGATATTAGTAGGTGGAGTCATCTCTAGGATTTCTCTAACCTTAGTAGGATCTCCCTCAGTACCACAGAGGGAAATGATAAAACCTAAGATCTTCCCAAAAATAACACTAAAGACACATTTCTTTGGGTTTAGTCACATGTTATATTGGAGGAGATGAGTAAACATGGTTTTGAAAATTTTCAAGTGATCTTGGTGAAGTTTAGACTTGCCAAATAAATCATCCACATAATCTTCTATAATCTTATGTAGGAGATCATGGAAGATGTAACTCATAACATGTTGATAAGTGGCACTAGTGTTCTTCAGACCAAAAGGCATGACCTAATAATAGAAATTCCCCTATGGGGTAATGATGTTTGTTTTATGTTTATCCTAAGGAGCAACTAGGATTTGATTATATCTAGTGAACCCATCCATAAGTGATAGCATCTCATGGCCGGCTGTTAGATCAAAAATTTGGTTGATACTTGGCAATGGGAAGTCATCTTTTGGACAAGCAAGGTTTAGGTCATGATAGTTAGTGAAAATTCATATTCCCTTGATCACTTTTATGATAGGAAAAATATTGGAAATCCATTATGAGTATTCGATGGGTTGGATAAAGTTAATAGAAAGGAGGCATTGCAATACAAGGATGTATCTTGCAAAGCTTCTACTGAAAAAGTTTACCATCTCAATTGGTGATAACTTTATTGGTGATGATAGAGGGGTCAATGCCAGGCATGTCATTATAAGACCAAGTGAAGGCTTTGTTATGGTTATTAAGAAATATGGCATAATTAACTTGCTCAAAGGAATACAAAGATTAGCCAATCTTGAGGATGCAAGGGTTATTGTGAGAGGGAAAATTGATATCAATGGTTGATTCATTTAACATAGCTTGTGTTTTAAATAGAAGTGATCATTAGATATAGGAATCATCTTCACCCATGTATGTGAGAATTGCATCATCATCTTGACATTAGATAGTGTTAATCATGGGGGAGTCTTCATCAATTATTTTAGAATGAATGAGAGGAAGGGACTTTATTTCCTTACCCTAGAAATAGGTGAGAGGCCCCAAATGGATAACATTTATTGAAAAAAAATAGGATCTATAGATACCTCCAATTTGGTAGGTGATGGTGGAGAAGAAGGTGGAGAAGGAGAGACTAGTTCTTCAATAATTGGTACATGTAAATTTTTAGTGAGTTTACTTGGCTCGTCATAACCCACTCCATGCCTCTTTTTAGCATTTTCAATGGTTTGGCTAGTGGGATATTAAATAGGCATATGGACACCCTATTCGTAACAACCCAAACCAAATCCTTTCTAGGCATATTGATAGAGATATGTGTGTATGAAACCAAGGTTGCTCAGGAAAGAGAAGTCATAGGTAAATGGTTGTGGTGATGAAGATGGATTGTTAATAGTGGGAGCCTGATCAATTCCCCCATATGTGAAATTAATTTGAAGGTTAGGGGGGCCATAAGGGATGACCATCCCAATGTGGGGATCATAATTTGGGTGCATGTGAAGCTTTACATACTTTTGTGAAGTATAGAACATGTCAAGCATCAACAACTAGTATTCACTGAGTGACAAATATTGTAACATTTCCTCCATGGGATCCTTGTTAGGAATTTGTAATGTTGATATCTGTGTGACTAAGGGAGTGGAGATTTTGGAAGCTTTAGAAGTATCATGTATAGAAGATTATATCTTTAATGTAATGAAAACATCATTATGACTATATGTCATTTTGGATGTTTTAAATGGAGTTGGGTCAATGGGTATAATATGCACTTGTCCATCATGTTCAAACTTGGCAAAATGATGCAAAGTTGAGGCTACACATGCCATAACACATATCCAAGGTCATCCACATAGTATGTTATATTGGAACTCTCCTTATACAACATAGAAGAGCTTAAGAATTGTGTAGGGACCTATACAGTTATCTAAGACAATAGTTCCCATCATAGTAGTTGTGGTATCATTAAAGGAGTAGATCAGAGCATCGGTTCGAGACATGTAATTATAAGGGAGAGCTAGTTGTTTGTAGGTATGGGTGGAAATAATATTAATACTAGCTCCCCCATCAATCATAACTCTCTTGAAATTAGTTTGATTAATATATGTGGTAATAAAAAGGGTAGAATCTTGATCTTTAGGGTATTGAAGTGGAATTTTTTAATTACTAAAGGAAATAAGGGAGATGGAATTAAGGGAGCTAACCAAAGCTGCAAGAGGTTGGGTATCATCAATTTTTACCTCAATTATTTTTAAGGCACTAATCAAAGCTTGATGGTGTTGGGATGAGTTTTAGATTAACTCATACAAGGACATTTTGATAGGCATTTAGTGAAGTTATTTCACCATCAAGCTTTGAATAACATCTAAAAATGTTAGTTTAAGGACACCTAAGATAGAAATCTTGATATTTAGAGGAGTGTCTTTGGAAAATTGATGATCCCAAAGAGAAGTGACCTTTTCTTTACCTTTATCCTTTTGTTTTTATGAACATGTCACCACATTAACTATGATGATCTGAAATGTAGGTGAAGGAGGTGGTAAAGGGGGTGTGACCACATCTTTGGCTTTGAATTTAGGTGGAACAATAGGAGGAATTATGGATGCTAGAGGTGTAATAATGGGAAGGTTAATAGGAGTATCTACAAAGAGAGTATTGACATCAAAGTGTTATAGAGTAACTATTATGAGGGCTTTACAACTCTCAGTATCATGTCTAGGTGAATGATGATATAGACACACTTGTCTATCATTAAACCAAGATGGATTTGTTCTAAGAGGACTATAAGGACTAATGGGAGGAAGAGTTATTACAAAAGATTACAATAACTGACATAGGAAAATCTCTAAGAGCTTATAGGTGTGTTCAAATTTGTTATGGTAATAGGAGTGGAAACCTTTATTTATTTAGGAGTCATAGGAATAATTTTGCATGGTGCCTTATTTGGTGGTAGTGGAGTTATGTGTTTTGCTAACACTTTCTTGGTGTTATATATCATGGCATTAGATGTGAAAGACCTAATAGGTGGTAAAGGTAGCTTGGGTTGGCAATACTCTAACTAAAGTAGAGGGGTGTGGTCGTAAAATTGATGGTAAAGTTGAGGGTCACAGAGGGAGGGATCGATGAGATCTAGGAAGCTTAACATTATCCTATAATTCAAGCTATGAAAATATAACTTGGGGTTGAGGAGTTAGATATAACTTTATTGATGGATGAATTATATTATAAATAGGGTGTATGCCTAAGGGCTTGATCTACTTTAATGTGGTAGATGCCTATAAGGGTGAGGTTTTTGACATAGATGGATTAACTTTAGGTGCTTTTAGTGAAGAAGCTATAACTTTGTCAAAGACATTAGGGTAAAGGGTAGTGAGAGGGTTGGAATTAAAGGTTGACACTTGTTATGTTGGATAAGGAGTTTTAAGTCAGTCCCCAAATGTTGCATGATCTAGCTTCATGGAGTCAAAAAATTCTAGACTTTTCACCAACTATGAGAAGGGTTTAGATGAAGTTGATGTAGGCCTTATAATTGTGTCTTTATAAGGCTAAGGTGTTTGAGAAAGAGGGAAATTATTGGTCTCTGCTACTTTGGGCCAGAGACAAGAAAAATCCATAATGGGGTGTTCTTCGACAAAGAGAGGGGAAGAGGCATGGTCTTCTATGGGTGGAGGAGAGGTAGGTGAAGAGGGTTCCTCAAGGGGGTAAAACATAGGTATTATTACTCCCTCAACATATGGGTGAGCTATAAGTAAAGTATGGTCCTCCATAGGTAAAATAAGGGGTACGAGTGGTGCAATTGGAGTAGGCACAATAAGTCTCTCATCTAATGTGGGAGTAGATAATACTGACTCTTCTATGTGTAAAGGTGGAGTGGATGGGGTACTACTCTCTAGAGGTGGAGGAGAGATAGGTGAAGAAGGTTCCTCAAGATGGTTTAATATAGAAATTATGTTCCCTTTAACATGTGGTTGAGGAATGGGTAGGGTGTGGTCTTCAAGTGGTAAGAGGATAAGTAATATTGGTACAAAAGGAGATGGTAATACTAGTTAATTTAGTGGAAAAATAAGTGGTAAATGAGGGTCTTCCTCACATGTGAGTGGAATGGATAAAATAGGATCTTCTGCCTAGGGAGAAAGAATGGGAAAAATAAATTCCATTAACTATGGAGGAGGATTCGATAAAATAGGTGCCTCCTATTGAGGGGAAGGTTGAACTAGAGGTAAGTAAAAGGCCATATTAATGTATGGATATTTTGATCACCTAAGTTAGTTATGGCTTCAAAAATATGTTGATTGGGTGAATGGTTAGGAAAAGGGTGTTTAAATACATCCATACTTTAGTTAGGGGTGCATTAGGATTATCCAAGATAAGATCACTTCGATCAAGCATATCTTGAACAATGTTCTTAAATGTATTATAGTTATTAGAATTGTGGCCTTTAACTCAATGGTAGCCATAAAACTCATCTTCCTTGTACCAAGTTAGAATAGGATGGGAGGGGTCAAACAATATAGGAGGTTTAATTTTAAGAAGATTTATGATACCTTGTTGTAATAGTTTCTCCAAAATGGATGTATATGACTCCCCAATGGGAGTGTATTATCTTTTTTTATATCATTTTTGGAATTGATTGGTCAGATTTTGGGAAGTTAAGGAATTAGATTGGTTGGTGGTTGTGGAAGAATCTGACTTAACGACCACCACATTGGTGGAGCCTTTATCTTTTTGGTTAAAAGGATATGTTTTAGAAGAGGAGGAGTCATTCAATTTTGAATTAGGGTTTTTACTGTGTAACTTAATTCTAACTTTATCTATAGTCAAAATCTTGATTTTTCATGCCAATGTAAAGGCCTCATCAAATGTGAAAAAAGTTTGTATTCAGAGTATGGATGAAATGTGTTTAGCACATGCCCTTGAAAAGATCTCAATAAGCTAAAGTTAGGTTAAGGAGAAGGAGAGTTGATTGATCAAGCCTCTTCAATGAGCGACAAAATCTATGATAGACTCATCATCAAATTGTATAATAGAATAAATGTTTATAATAGAAACCTTTTTAGAAATGTTAATAGAGAAATGGTCTAGGAATATTTATGCAAGTTGGGTAAATGAGAAAAAGGAGTTCTGAGTTATAAATCTATACCAGTCTAAGGTAGCACTTGAAAGAGACATAGGGAATGTGCAAAGTAGTAACGCATCATCATGACCTATTAAATAACAAGCATGTCTAAATGTTCACAAATGTTGTTATGGGACCTATTTACTCTAGAAATGAGTATATTTAGGGATTTCCCATTGGCTTGGATAAGGGATAATAGGCATAGAAGGATGGATGGGTTCATTACATAACTAATCATAAGATAATAAATTCTTTAAACTAGAAATAGATGTCTCTAGATTGGACATCTTGTTCATCAGCATCTTAATGAGGTTTGAAGGGGGATTAGTTTGGGGGATACATCCTAAGTTATAAGAAACTTAATAGAAATTAGAGGGGGCGTATGACATAGCTTGTTGAGGTTGTGTTGGGGAAACATAAGGATAATGAGTCATAGGCTGAGGGGTAGAACAAAAACGGGCTTGTCCCATTGGGTTAAAGACTATGAATTTATTGGATGTTGTTATTATAGGTTGGGTTATTGGCATGGTTAGACTAGATGAAGGGTGAGTCATAACTCAAGTAATTATAGGCATGAGGGTAGATGGAATAAGTGACACTAAATTCTGAAATGGGGTGTGACTTGATTGATCTGCTTGTGGTTGTGAAAGTAGGGAAGTCATGCCAAGATTTAGGTGAGATTGGGTAGTTGGCGATGCTAAACTTTAGACATTTTTTATGGTTGGGTTGCTTGTTGAAGTGGTGGTTTGAGTAACCATGGGGAAAATAATGGAGGTGGTTGAAACTGAAGTTGTCTCCATTAGAGAGGTTGGCATACCATAGATTATATCACCTAAAGAATTATGGGTTCACCTCATGGGAAGGTAATGCTAAATGGCTACCACATTGTGATTAAGAAATTTAGCAAAATCTGTATCTCCTTTAGGCACAATGGGAATTAGGTTGGGGCTAGGAGTATGATCTATATTTGAAGTATTCTCCATGATAGACTCATAAACAAGAGGGGAAGGTGGAAGTGGTTGCTAGCTTGAATAATTGGTAAGAATTTTGTCTTGAGCTCACCTCAATACCATGAAAGAGGAAATATAAATAGTCTTACTACTCTGTATTAGTGATAGAATAAGGAAAAACTAGGTTTGGGTGCAGGTAAGTGGATTGTTTCAACTTACTATTTTGAGCAAATCAAAATTACATAGTCACTAATGTCAGTCATGTTAACTGATGTCGATAGTAAAATTTTGTTGATGTTGGTGGGATTAACCAATGTCAATGGCTAAAGTATACCGATGTCGGTATAGTTAACTAATGGCGGTCACTATGATAACCTAGGAGATGGAAAATCCAATGTTTTTAAAAACCTAAAAGTAGAAAATAGGTAAAATAATGGAGTAAATAGGTCTATGTGAGAAAGAAGAACACTAAAAAACCTAATATAATAGGTTATACAAACTGAGTATTAGAAATAGTGTTGATTTTGTGAATCAATAGGAAAATGTCCTTACCAACTCCAAAATATAGAAGGTAATAAAAAAGAAAAAAAAGAACATGCATCCATTAATTATTAATTGCTAGAGATTAATTTTAGTATCATGTTGGTTTATGCCTTAATCAGATAGTGAGAAGAAAATTTGGTTATCGAAGGTATTAGAAAGCAATCTAGAGCTAGTTTTAGGTTACTTTCAGTGCTCAAGAGGAAATCTATGTTAGACCAAGTATGTGGCTTATTATAGGAGCTTATTCTCCACACTTAATGGACTTGAAGCCAAGTCAGGCTGCTTAGCTAAAATATAACTTCTATCTAGAGTTTATACTCCACCAGAGAATGGAGTGGGTTCTCCCCTTGGTGGTGAAATCCAAGTAGGATAGCCAGGTAGGTTAAGGTGATCCACCAGGTGATGGAATCTCGATGGGACTTTTCTCAAGTGACTTTAGATGTTTATTTTTTTGAGTTTGATCTAGTTTTGTAACATAGGTACACTACAATTCATCAATAATGCTTGTAATTAACTAGGTGAGCTAACATGTAGCAAGAAAAAAATGAAATGTAGTAAGTTTTGAACCCAAATCTGTAATGTTTAGATTCAAATGAAAATAAAGATGAAATAGGAATAGAGAATGAAATTCACTATCTTAAAGTGCATGGAAGAAGAAGTAAAGAAGAGATTCTTTCAACTTGTAAGAAAAATGATGAATTACTTTTAAACGCAAAGAGAAAAGATAAAAAATAGTTTAATGCTTTTAAATAGAAAACAAAATGTTGAAGTTTTCATTTTAATAGAGAAAAGAAGGAGAAAGTGTAAGAAATGAAGTTTTCACTATAATTCACCTATATGAATGCTTAAAACAAGCAATGAACCCAAGGAAAACTCTAGGGTCCCACTAGGTGTGTCAAAAATGTTTCACTAAAGTTTGTCTATTTCAAGTTTAAAGAAAAATAGAGAAGAATGATAGGGATAAGTGATTAAGATGAACCCAGATTAGTTCTCTTGCCATATCCAAACATTTTGAGTACTCTTTGGCTAGGAAGGACTACTTGCAAGTAAAAAATTACTACCACAAAATGTTTATTAGTAGATAAATGAGTGGACTGCTAAGTTACGTGTTTGTTCTAGGAAGTGTCAAACTTCTTTAGAGATGACAATCCACTTTTGAGAGACAAAAGAGTAATAAATAACTAAAAGAGAGGTAAAGAGAGAGTGAAAGAGAGATAATATTACCGTTATTTGCATCCTGAGTATAATAGAGAGTAACATAGTGTAGGTGGTATATTCTATTTGTATTTTAGAAGCTGTTTGGGTAGGTTTTAGAAAGGTTAAGAAATCCATAGTCATAGACATCAGTAAAGAAGTGATTGATATTAGTTATGCTACCAAGATCGGTGGTTGAAGGTGATCGATGTCAGTTAGGCTACCAAGGTTGGTAGGGGTAATAATTGCCTAAGAGCTTGAAGAAGGCTTTTTTAGGTCTGGGAAATGGTTTTGGTCAGGTTTGGGAGGTTGGGGAGAGTTTATGAGAGAGAGAGAGTATGGTTTAGATGGATCTGGTCAAAGATTTAGTGTGTTAGGTCAATAAGAAATAGGTAGGGAAGCTTTATAGCTCCCTCATGGCGGTTCAGTCAAGAATGTGTAAAGTAATGAATAGTAGATGTAAAGTGATAGCAAAGTAACTGCTTAAAAGACCTATAGAATAAGTGGTACACTTAGTTGTAGTGGTGATTAAATGATAAGTGTTGGATGGATGGCTCTTATCAAGTAGTCTAAACTGATGCCCTAAACAGAGAAAACAAGAAAATGTTGTTAGTCCTCAAGAGCTTGGTTCTTGATTTAGATTAACTTACACAAGATAACATTAAGCCAGGATGTCAAAAGTTGAATGTCAAGAGCTTGGATGTAAATAAGAATGAGTTTTATTGATTTTTGGTGACTTAAACATAAGGTTGGATTTTGGCTTATATAACTGAAGTTGGTGATCCCATTAACATCCGTCATGCGTTGACCAATGTTGATGGACTTAGAATAGGTAAAACTACTACTTTTGGCTAGTTTTATATTGCTTCTCATTCCAAGTGTGACACATATTATAAAATGGTAAAAATAAGAGGCTAAGAAGGATGTAGTTGGTTAGGAATTTAGTTTTGAGGTAAGAATAAGTCTTAGGTAATTAGGATAAGGGGACTAAGTCTTGAGGTGACTCATCTGGTGAGAATTAGTCTTAGGATGAGGTGGCTCGATAAGGTGGCAAAATGGGTTTTAATTAACTTAATTACTTATTTCAAATTAATTAAATATGTGAGGGGTAAAAATATTCATTATGGAGGCTAATTATTATTATTGAAATAGGGCTCAAGGGGGGTTTCAACACACGGAGTTACGCATGTGTGTGACTTAATTTTAGTGTCTACACTAGGGTTTAAATGAACTATTGAAAATATTTCAATTAATTTGTAGTTTTTTATTTTTAAATTTAGCAAAAAAATTGCAAAAACTTATAAGTAATTAGCCCTAGGGTTTCTAGGGTTTTTATGTAAAAATTCTAAGTCGGGTTCACCAAATGTTTTATTGAATTTTGGAAACTATAGGTTTAATTTTCTAAATAGTAAAGGGATCTAGATTAAGAGGAAAACCAATAAATAAATGTACCTTTATTAACATATTAATTTATTAAATCAAGAAGTACTTAAATGATTTTTAAAAATAGCGAATAAGGGAATAGATAGTAAAAATTAGCTAATTTTGGGTTGAGACAAAGGAGACAGAGGCTACAAATTATTTATATGGCTAGGTAGACTATCAAAAATAGGATTTGAAGTCTATTTTCTAGCTGGACAGGAGTACTATAAATGGGACACTTAGAGGTCAAGCATTGTAGTCTAAGTTTTGGTGATATAGTCCTTAGTGTCTAAGCTTTTTGAACTTTGTAGGTTTTCTTCGTCTACTCTAGGATCCCCTATGCCATAAATATTGAATCTTGGTTATTTGTAAATATCTATGTGTAATTGATTTTATATTGAAGCATCTTAGTTCCTTTTCATTCTTGACAAGTGATCTTAAATCCAACTGGAAAAGAGGGTTATTGTGTAATATGCATTGACTATGTGATCGTACCTTATATGTAGGCACGCTGCCTACATACCAATACTTTGAAGAGGGATCAAGACCAATGTAATTCTCCCAATTTGAATATGCATTGTGCAATGCAAGTGCAAGTAAATTTGGTTAAGCTTGAGATGACTTGTGACTAGTGCGGGGGCTTGGATAGGTTGGAAATAATAGTGGTTGGCTATATGCAGAGAATAGGAAGATTTACTTGAGTTTGCTTTAGTATATTTCTAGCTTGTTCCTTTTGAATGATTTCCAACCCTTCTAAATGACCTTTGAATGAGATTTCATATGAAAACTAGTGATTTTGGGTTAGATGAACTTGCCTTAGGTTGACAAGGGAAAAGATAAGGATTTGAGAAAATCTTACCATTTGATGCTATTGTGGACTTGGACAATAGCGCTGGAAAGTGGACACCCTATGTCCCAACACTGTAGTCTAACTTATGATGCTATTGTCTAGGTGGAAAGAGACCTTGGGGGATAAATCTATACCTGAGAGAGGAGTTTGGGATAGCAGGTGTTGAATCTAGAAAGCTTTAAATGACTAAGAAATAGCAAAAACATGCCTAAGTGGGTTGTGTAAGTGAGTAAGAGAGAACTATAGTTTAGGTGTCACAATTCATGCTCAAGTTGTATAATTTTCATTTTATTATGACTATAGTTCTCTAATATCTATAATTTTCTAGAAAATCTATTATAGTAGACACTTTCTCATGAAATGACAAACACAAGTTACAAAAATAAATACTTTATTATGTAATCATTGGTGGAGACCTTTTTATGTGATCCTTCAATGGATAATTGTTTCAATGCTTGAATTTAAGAAAAGCCAAAACTACTCTAACATAGATACATGATAGTGAGTGTGGTGGCCACTTTAGTGTAAATACCATGTTGCACAAATTGCTTTGATAGGGGTACTACTGGACTACCATGGAAGATGAATGTTCACAATACACAAAGCTATGTGATAAATTTTAATGACATAGTAACATTTAGCATGTACCATCATAAAAATTACAGCCTATTATCTCTCCATGGACATTTACGTTATGGGAATTTGATCTTGTTGGAAAGATTAACCCTGAGTCCATTGACAAAGATAAGTTCATCATCATAGCTATAGAATACTTTACAAAATGGGTTGAATACATTCCACTTCAATCTACCATAGGTGAGGACATTTTTAGCTTCTTCATGACTCATATTATTTCACACTTTGGCTTACCCATAGCTATCATTTTTGATGATGGAACATCTTTCAAGAGTAATATTGTCAAAAAAATTTGCACAAAATATAATATTAAACACATGTTCTCCACTCCATACTACCCATAAGGAAATGGTCAAAAAAGGCTACCGATAAAACCATAAACAACATTTTGATCAAAACAATGACCAAATTTGGAGATGATTAGCATAATCAACTAGTTTTTGCATTATGGGTTTATCACACATGTATTCATACACCCATAGGAGCCAATCCTTATTCACTAATTTATGGCCCAGAGTTAGTTTTACCATTAGAATTAGAAATTCCATCTCTACATGTCTCCCTTAAAGGTATCCTCATTGATGACTAGTATCAAAAAAGGTGTCTACACCATCTTGAGCAATTCGACCATACATGAATCTAAGTAGTTGAACATCTAGAATCTACCAGTAATGTATACAATGATCTTACAACAAATGAGTTCACACTAGAGAGTTTGAATTTAATTGTCTCCTTCTCAAATAAAATGTTAGCAGTGTCAATGCCAAAGAAGAAATCAAAGGAAAATTCAAACTGAATTAGCTAGGTCCATACCTCATTATTAAAAATCTTAGCCCGAAAGTGTATCATCTAGCCTCACTTGAAGGAAAGAAACTTAAAATTAAAATGAATATTATACATTTACATAGATTCCATGTATAGTCTTTCATTACACACATTTTATTATACATAGTTTCTCTCTACTTGTACATAATTTCTCAGCTTACTTGTGCATAGTGTCTTTTTGATTACTTGTACATAGTGTTTTTTTCTTAGTTATACATAGATTATTTCAAAATACTAAAAACAATACAATATTTCAAAATAATAAAAATGATACAATATTTCAAAATACCAAAAACAATATAACATGTCAAACTACAAATACATTCAAATATTTCAAAACACCAAAAACTTTTCAACTATATGAATTATCCATTATTTACATTTCTAATACCATGCTAGACTTAAATTTTATTGTTGTATGCTATTAATTTTTGATTTATCTACATTACCATGCTTCAGTTGATCTTCTTTGAGTGTGTTTAGTGACACCCAGATCCTTGATTGCTTCACTCTACCCATTGAGAGGGCATCCTAATTTTACATTGAAGACATACATCAACATATCTACCCATCAGGAGCATCTTCTACATGACTACACCATCCAGGTTATGTCATCCCCACATCACACACTATAGTTATCATGTTGATGCACATTATTTACTAGCTTACATAGATTATTATATCGACACTCATTAGTATATATCACTTGTGCATTTATCATCATCTACCTAGTCTTGTACTACATGTTTTGCATAATTTAACTTCTTGCTTTGATTAGTTAGATGTGATAGTATTTTCAACATTTACATGCCTTCATTTCCTACTTTGATTAACTAGATGTGATTACATTTCTAGTTTCATGTTTTGTTACGTGTGTGTGCCTTAGGACATTTGCCAATATTCTTTGCTTGTACTCTTATATGTGCTTGTGTCTCTCATGCCTATCTTGTATGTGGGAATTTGAACATTCTTTGTATAATTTTTTCCTAGTTCGAGTGGCATGTGTCCATGTCCCTTTTTTTTGGTCCCATTGGCCTCTTTTGTATGATTTTTTCCTTGTGTTCTTGTTTGTTTGTTTGATTCTCAATTGTTTGCAATGCCAAGATTGACATCATGAATTATCTTGTCTTCTTGGATGCCATGATGGACATCATGCTCCATCCCTGCTTAATAACTAACCATATTTATAGTTTCAATTTAGTATATTGCACATGTTATTACATTGGTACATCTATCTAGGCATCCCCTATTGATGTAACAATTTCCAATAAAAACTATGTTATATCTTGAGAAATATTTTGGATTATCATTGCTATATCTTGTATTTCAAAGCATAACACACTTGTAGGGCTCTTTCTTTTGAGGTAAGTGATTAAATGGTCTTAATTCCTACCCTTAGAAGAGAGGCCAAAAAATATGGATTTTATCATAGAGATTAGAGCCTTTTATTGGTCAAAAAATTATTTTTAGAACACTCAGAACAACAATCAAAGTTCAAAACATGTAGATTAGACCAAAAAAATAGTGATGAATACAAAATAGTTGTCAAAAATAGTAAAGGTCAAGAGCATAAAAATTGGACAATATCATCAGACACCAAAGTGTCTACTTTTTGGTGCTCTTGTCCAAATATCCAAAAATCTATAACTTTTAAAAACATAGATAGGTAAGGTCAATTACAATTTTGTCAGCTATAGTTTAGTTTAGATTAGGCAATTTCAATAAAATTTTACTCAAAGTATCTAGATATATGTGGCATCATGCATGACATGATGGCTCTCACTTCTAATTTTAGATTGATAATCCATGTTTCAGACACTAGTGATTGGGGGTAATGTACATGGCACATTTGCCTTATTTTCTTTCTAGTTCATTATATTACATAGGTAATCTTAGCATTTGTGTGCCTTATTCCATTTGTAGGTGGTTGGCATCATTTTAGAGTGGATTTCATATAAGCCTAGTTCTCAGTTTCAGAGTGGCTTTTATATAATCCTAATCTCCACCTTTCGAAGTGGTCAAGATTGGCCTAATTCTCACTACACATTCAGCTACCCATGCCATATTATTAGATTATAGATCATTCATAGACTTTATAATCCATATCATATGACACATATTCATATTGATATTAGTTCATAGTTATCTATAAGTTTGTAATGATGGAGCCAAAGGAATAGCTAGCCTTTGTATTCTTGACCCACCTACTCAGAGGGATTGGACACATAGTCCAAACATTGATTAACACACACATGGTCATATAGCTTCATTTAGTGGGCAATGATGGTGTTAAAGGGATAGCCTTTGCATTCTTGAGCCACCCTCAAGGAATTAAGTACTCAACTTTGTTCATGATATTCCTCTTGGTACAACATATACCCATCATCACTTAACATCATATTAGGTTCTTATTGGTTTGCCTACCTAATGAGGTGTATTCATTCCTTTCTCTTCCTCTATCTTTTACCCAAACTTTTTATTTTCTTATTTTTATCATAACATGTCTAGTAAGAACTGATCTACTTCTTTTTTTCTTTTATAGATTTATGTTTCACATTATTCTCCCTCTACACACACTTAACATCACATATCTTCATGGGTTTCACCCTTGTAGGTAAGTTCAAGTACGTTTCTATTTTTCCTTTATCACAGTATTTCAATTTGTTTCATTAGTAGAATAAAGGGGGGAAATATAGTCATATTAAATTTCCAAAATTGGTAGTTTAAGTGTGGCTTGTAAGACCCCATCCATAGGTGATTTTTTCATGCTCTTGCAACCCTTTTAGACACCTTACTCATTACTAGTCATATAAAAACTTATGAACCCTAATTCCACCTCATCTATGTATTATTCCTTATACCGATCTTGTTCTCCTACGTCCTGAGTATGTAGGAAAGGAGCACCGCATTTGTACTATAGCACTGGGCACTAAAGTGTCCCATTTTTGCCACTCTTGTCCATTTTCACTTTGAGCCCCAATAATTATTTTCATCTAGTCTTTACCAATAATTAGGTTGGCTTATCTTTAATGCATCTGACCCATGACTAATAGTTCCCTATAAAATCCCTCTCAAAGCTCATTTACAAGGGGGTGACCAAACTTACAAAGAAATCAAGAATACAAATAAAAATCTAAGGAAAACTTCCCTATTCTCTACATATAATCACCTAACACAACTAAAATCATATTCAAACCCTCATACCAATCCCTAGCCACCTAAAACACTATCAAATTAGCATTGTACATCTGCACTACACTATTGCACAAATCACACTAGGTGGGAGAATTACATATGGCTTGATCCCTCTTCAGAGTATTGGTATGTAGGCAACGTTCCCACACAAGGGGTGTGTATTTCATGTTCATTACATCTTAAAAACTAATCCCTCCTATTTTATAATTGACTCAAATATTATTTTATCAAGCACGATGGAGGATTAGGGTTTGAAGACAAAATCAGCTATACAGTGAGTTTCATCAATAACCAACATTTCATTTTTCACAGGTAGGCTCACATAGGCACAATGCAACTACCCACAAGGTTTCAAGTCTCTATAATTAGATTATACAATAATGTAAGGAATGGACAATAACATCAGACACCAAATCATCCACTTTTTATTGCTCTTATCCTTTCACTGAATGAAAGCTAGATTTAGGTTTACGACACCTTTTCAGTCCTTCACAACCATTTTCAACCTATGTATCAGTTGTCTCAGTCTATTTATAGATAATTTATATTTCTTCCTATTTATTGTTATTTTTAGAAAGGTGAATAAGATAAATAGTAATACAAATTAGGACTATATTTATTGTTAAATTGTGTATTGATTTATTAATCTAGACCCTTAACTAAAATAGGAATAAAACTTTAATATTCCAAAATAAGCTAAAGCATTATGGTAAATAGGATTTGGATGTAACCACCAACCAAAACCAATGGGAAGAGTTGGTAATCACTTGGATGGAAGAGGAGAGAATGTGAGAGAGTTTGAAGAGAGTTTTAAGGAGGAAAAATAAGGAGCCATGAGCAGAATAGATACACCTCTCAAAGGAAGATAGCCAAGTCCTTTAATGGACTATATTTTTTAATTACTAAATAATAAAATGTATAAAATCAATAATGGTTTTGTATGTTCATGTTCTGTAAAGGATATTGGTTTGTCATGTGTCACACTTTATCTTTAAAATGCCCAAGAGGACATGAATTTATTGTTATTATGTAAGTTTATAAGGTGTGTTTAAGGATTTTAGATCCAAGTCTAAGGAAAGAGAAATATTTGAGTGTTTTTATTCAACTTATAAGGTATAGTTCATCATGGCATACACCATTGCATATGTGGATATTTTTCATCCCTTTAGATTATTAATAAAATACATACATATGTATAAACTTAGAGAAATAAGTCATTGAATCCATGTGACCCTGTAAACTATTGTCATAGTCAAGAAATGAAGGTAACACTTGGTTTTTAAGACCTAATCCACCCACATATTGAGATAGTGGTTGGTAAGTGAGAGCATTGGTTATAATGTACTTGTTTGAATCCAAATAAAGAAGGTAATCCAATACATAGGTTATAATAAAGTGATAGTTCTATTGTAATAGTCATACTCTATTGGTATAAGTATAAACCATGTTACAAAGTCAAGTAACCCTTATTTTGTGTGGCTAAACATCTTGGAGACAAAGTGAAAAGTAAATGAGAGAGTAGTTTTTGTTAATAGATTATTGGTATGAAAAAGGTTTACAAACATCCAAGGTAACCCTTAATGCAATTAAATCCTCAGAATTCTATTACACCCTATTTTGATGTAGGGAGACTATGAGAAATAAGTGTGTAAATTTCAAGACGAATCTCTAATAGGTTGAATAGAGAGGCCTTGTGGATTGGTAAAGTGATATAATTTTTTTGAAAACCTATGTTAGGTCTTAAACTCTTGTGAACTTCCCTAAAACCAAGTGCATTGTAATTTGGAACCTCCTCTACCCTACATAATCAGTTGTGGTGCATAGAAAACTATGTTTTGGTTCATTTTGAACAAATGAAGGGTAATAAATGATTCCCACCTATTTTAAAAGTTTAATGAAGTTGAAATAGACTTTGGAGTGACATTTTGGTCCTTTGAAACTCATTATAACTCAATATATTGAATTTATTAGGTTATAAAGCCTGTGTAGGGAAAAGAAAACCCTAGATTAGGGTTTTGATGTTTTAGAGAGTTTTAACCATCTAAAAAAAATTAAACTTGGTATTATTTTGTGGTGTAATGTATTTTAAAGGATTCAAAATTATTTAGTGTTGTACGGAGTAGAGTGGTATGGTTTTTAGAGGCTTGTGTTACATTAAGACCTAAATAGGCCTAATTGGTTAGGATTAGTGTTAAAAGGGGGATCTAAAATTAGAGTTAGATGAATAAAATTTTTATGAGAGTGTATCTTGGTAAAGGATATCTATATCATAGGTTAGTTTTGATTTATCTCTCCTAATAATTTTGTACAAGTCCAAAAATATGAAAAAAAGGATAAAAGCCTAAGAAGACCATTGTGACCTTAAGGTAAATGGAGGGATGGTGAACTGTGTTTGAGGATGATATGATTAAACTATTCAATATATGTGAAAACAACCTTGATCCAGGGCAACACCATATAATACTCCTTTAGGAAGGAATAACTCCACAATGTCTCTTCGAGGGGACAACCTCCAATATCCTCTTATAATAGAAGAATCAATACTTACTTGATATCTTTACCATGATAATCATATCCTTTATATAGACATCTATCTAACCCATGGATGGGTAACCTCCTAATCCCAATGTAGGCTGACCATTACCCAATTTACTAATTCCACAAGTTACTCTATTATCCTAATATATTGTACCCATATAACTAACTAAAGGGATGTGTGCCACATGTTATCATCTCCATCAAACTATATATATTAATATATCATATCCCTAGGTATATAGCATTACTTCCCTCCTTGACATTTTTCAACCCCAAAACATAAGAAGAAACCAAATAATGAGTGTGCTTCAAATCATTGCACACTTGTCTCCAATCTTGATCATCTAGCCATCCATATGTGATCTTGGTAGGCAATAGCTCTCCAAGCTTGTTTCAAAATTCAATTGTGCTCCTCTAATTTCATTCATGATCATAATTATACTATTTTGGTGTTCAAACATAATTATTCCTCTTTTTATTCCATGTACCATATTTTGTTGTGATACTCTGATTCTAACCATGACCATAGTAGGTATTCTTCCATGCATAATCATAGTGATTTCCCCATTCATTCCATGTTCCATAGTATTTTTTCTTTGGATTCCATGCATATCCATAATGATTAGAAATTTTATTTCCTATATAGATAAAATGATTATTTTTATGACACTTCTTCACCTGGTTCCATGATTCTTTCCTCTCATGATGATGTGGGTGTCTATATACCTCAACTTTTCCTAATATTTTGACCTTATCCACCTTTGCTTCTACTTCTTCCAGCTTTTCCTTCGTTGCCTCTTTAGCATATGAAGTGTTCATTTCTATTTTTAGTTTGTCTTTATCTATATCATCTAAATCTTCATCATGCTCTTCATCCCCTATTTCAATCTCATCCTCATGATCTACTTGGATTGTTATTGGTGCCTTTTTCACTATGATATGTTTTAAAGTGATCTTATTTTTCCTATACCAAAAATTCATGAAATTTTTTTGAACATTAATACTCATTGTTCCCAAAGTCTCTAACCATGGATTTTCAAGAACTATATCCACATCATCCATATCCAAAGCATAAAAATCTAAATGCAAAACATATTTTTCCATAATGAGCTTCAAATATTCAAATATTGAAATATTCTTATCATCTACTTGAACCTCCTTGATATTATTTGCTTGAACATGTAGATGCTTGGCTACATTCATGTTAATAAAGTTATACTTGCTGGTAGGGTTTATGGACACAACCACCTTCTTCTTTTGAATGCATCTATGAAATTGAAAAATTGACTCTGATTTCTTTGGAGCCAAATTATTTGAACCCTTATCTTCTTCTTCTTATTCTTCTTCTTCTTCTTCTTCTTCTTCTTCTTCTTCTTCTTCTTCTTCTTCTTCTTCTTCTTTATCATCATTTTTTTCTTCCTCTTATACATCCTCTTTTTCTTTTATATCCCATTGATCTAAGAAGATTTATTCCATTGCTTCCCATGGAGAATACTGTTGTGCAAATCTTAATTGATTAAACCACCAATGTTATGCAGGACTAGACAAAGAAAGAGATAATTCTATTTTCCATAATTTTTTTTTATTATTATTCTCCTTAAAATGGAGCCACCATTCTCTAGCATCAACATCATTTTCCCCTAAAATTTTTTGCAACTCCATGATCCAAAAAAAATTTAGGGTTCATGAAACCCTAAAATGTCAATAAATTATAAAAAATTGATCTAAAAAGTCCCAAATTTTTAATGTATCTTTCTCTTATGATATTCAAACCTTAGTCAAAATTTTGTGAAAAAATGTCACAAATTCTGACCTATAGATTGAATATATGAAAAACCATAAAATCGCACCAAATCAATCAAAACAACTCAAAAAATTTTGATCTTTTGACTATGATTCTCCTATATCTTCATATATCTCCAATTAAAATTTCGAATAAAAAGTCCATACACTTAGGAAGATATAGTGAAATTAGTACAAAACATAAAATATCAATATCTCCCTCAAAACTAATAAAAAAATATCTATTTTTTTAATATGACGTATTTAAAGTATTTTTCATCTCCAGTAAAAAAATGATGAAAATTTTTGAAACCAATCTAAAGTTATTGATGGTTAAAAAAAACTAGGGTTTCACTCCACACAAATTACCCAAATCTAAGCTTTGATACCACTTGATATGATCTTAATATGATTCAAATATTCAATATATGCAGAAATATCCTTAAGGTAAGGAAACACTATATAATACTCCTTTAGGAAGGAATAACTCTACAATGTCTCTTCAAGGGGACAACCTCCAATGTCCTCTTACAATAGAAGACTCAATTCTTACATGATATCTTTACAATGATAATCATCTCTTTTATATAGACATCTATATAACCCATGGATGGGTAACCTCCTAATCCCAATGTAGGCTGACCATTACCTAATTTACTAATTCCACAAGTTACTCCATTATCCTAATATATTGTACCCATATTACTAACTAAGGGGATGTGTGCCACATGTCAGCATCTCCATCAACCCATATACATTAATATATCATATCCCTAGGTACATAGCAGAAGACTATATATAGGTTATACTATGTGTATTAATATTACCTAAGATCATTGATGAAATAATATTGAGTCCTTAATGACTATATCAAGATTTGGCACTTGAAACCTAAGAAAGTTGCCTAGTGAAAGCTAGTGAAATAATCAAATAAAGGTAATAAACATAAATGTGCAAGTTGGAGTTATAACAAGTAAATAAAATTATATGCTTGATATAATGACATTATAAGGTGACTTCAGAGAGTTCTTTGAATAGAGATGTTAAGAGAAGGTTTTCAATCCTAATATAGATCAAGACTATTGGTATGCTATGAGGTTTGTTAACAAGGTGAAATAATTTTTGAGATATTTCACAAGACCAAATCTAGGAGTGATTGAGTTAGATAATTTCCCCTAATACCTCTATAGCATTTGGTATATTAGAAAGGTAAGCTCTTGGTTTGCATTTGTTGTGAGTTGTTCAAGTTTGTTGATTTGAGATAGACAAGATATGTTATGAGAAATGTTGAGATAACCTTGCAAGTTATTATGGGAGAAGATAATGTTATAGGTTTGATCCATTAATATTAGTACAAAGGAATAGAATATTTATAAGGAGAAGAAAAAATCCCTGAAGTCCTATGAGAAGGACTAGAATTTATTCAAGAAAGGACTAGTGAAGGAGAAGTAGAAAGAGTGTTGGAGCTTAAAGAGAGAAAGAGAAGAGTAAAGCCTCCAAAATAGAGTTAAAAATGATAAGGAGAGGTCCTAGATAAAGGAATGAAATAAGAGGACAGACCCAATAGAAGTCTAAGAGGCAAGATTGATCAGTTTGCTAAGAGGAAGGTCTAGATATGCCTAGAAAGCAAATAAAGTGAGAGAGATGGGTGTAGAGTGAGAAGTGGAAGACATGAGAAGATAGTTACAATAGAGTTTTGAGAAGATATATCTCATGGTGAATCTCTTGAGAAGACAAAGAAGCCAATGGCTTGGCTATAGTGCGAGAAGAAGGGTGAAGTGGTCACTTGAGTCACTTGTGAAAGAGAGAAGGCACAAGATGAGTGTCTTTAAGAATGAAAATAAGAAAGAGAAGACATCCCAAAGAGGCATGAGGGATGATATATTTTCAAGTGAGCCACAAGATAAAGAGGTAGAGAAGAGAGTTCTCATTGAAGAAAATAAGAAGATAGAAGTGCCAAGAGGAAAACTTGAGAGTAAAGACAAGAAAAAGAGATGGAGAGTGTCTATGAAAAATATATTTAAGGAGACTATATGGTCTCTTATTTTATATGCTAAAATTTCTTTAAATCTTGTGTATGTAAGTATTAAGACAAATTTGGTGAAGGCCAAGCATAAGGCCTCAAATTTTGTGAAGGATGGGCCAAGAACATCACCCATCAAGTGGAAAGATGATGATAAATAAAGAGAACCTCTTTTAGAAGATAAAGTGATGAAATTTTAAGACATTCCACATGTTGAAGATGAAGTTTAAGAGGAATAATATGATTCATTTCCAAGTCTAGCAGCTAAAACAAAAGAGATGGTTCACTAAGAAGACATGAAGGTCACCCATGAAGACAAGAATGAATAAATAAATTTGTAGTAGTCATATTTTGAGTTAAATGAGCATTTAAGAATTGAATATGATTTTTTATATGAAGAATAAAAGGCTAATATGTTTATTGGGAGAAAGAAGGACAAGGTAAATCCCTCAAGATAGAATAAGGACATGGATATGTTTGGCCTAAGTGGATAAAATAAGCATGTGATGAGAAAAAAGGGGTGAACCTCAAGCATGAGGTCAAACAAGATAAAAACATAGGTGGAAAACAAGAATAGGTGTGGAAGCAAAGAATAAAGGGTAAATAACACCATGTTGGAAAGATGGACTACCAAGGTATGAAACAGGGAAGAGATGAAATGAGAAGCAAAAGGCAATTTATGTTAGGTATTGGAGGAGCCAATACATAGATTTAACTCATGCACTAATCAATAGAGAAAAACATGCATAGATAAATTTTCAACACAATATAATTATATTCTGCATACTCTAATTAATTAATCATTTGGGACACATTAAAAATATATATGAATATGATTCTTATAATTTATCCATCATTTTCTCATCCTAAAATCCCTATGATATTTCAAACTCTATATATGATATATTGTTGTAATATTATATCTAAACAATAATATATTCTATTATCATAATATTATTTATATAAAAATATTCTGATTTCTAACCAAATACTAACTACCACATGAATACTATCCTCAACATTCATCTGCATAGTGTGAACATGGGGATAATGTAGTCTTATACAGTAACTAACCCATACTCATGATCCTTCATGAAGGTTTTCAATGTGGTAAACCTACAACCATGATAATATATGGTTTTCAATGTGGTGAACCATCAACCATGACTATAAATGGTTTTCTAGTGGGTAACTACCAACCACAACTACAAATGGTTTTCAATGTGGTTAACCACCAACCATAACTACAAATGGTTTTCAATGTGGTTAACCATCAACCACAAAATCATGAGGTTATAGTATTTATTTTATTCTCATCTGAAACATGCTACAAGAGCAAATACAAGGATAAAAGCTCATGTTTTGCACTCTTTGAATAGGCATGTATTATATGTTCTTATTTTGGAAATAGACAACAAAAACTATAAAAACACATCACACAAAATTCCACCAAAACATTATGTGCCCCATCATTGGTGACTAATGCGAGGATCTAGAAACCTCCTTCCTTTATGCCTCTAACCTCCAATAGATGAAGTTGGTCACTCAGCCAATGATGTCATGAAGCTTAGATACATGTCACTTTGAAGGGAATAGAGTCACCCCCCCCCAACAAGATTGACATTTGACTCAGAATGTTGGGGTAGCCCAAAAATGCATCCATAAGGCAAAATTTTTATTGACATTTTCTTAATTTTTGAGACTTTTGACTCTTTACAAAGACTCAACACTGACACAATGATTTTTTTATAATAACAACTTGTTAAAAAGACATACAAAACTCATTATTGATAGAAAAATAACTTTTTATTTTTTACTTATTTTTAACATAAAAATGACTCTTAATACTAACACTTGACTCATTTTATGTTGACAACACTTAACTTGAAAAAGAATTTAAAACATGGTATTAACCACAATGTTAATCCTATAAAATGAAGAACCTAGACTATTTAATAATTGAATCTTAATAAAAAAACATATACTATTAATCATAAGACTCTTAGCTACACCTATCAACCCAAAGACTAAAACTAAAGACTGAATATAATAAAATATCAAATAAATATGTTATGTAACTCACTTGACGAATAGCTAAACAATCTTGGAACATGTTGTACTAGGAATTGGATCATAAACATATGATTGTTAAGGTCCACACTTTGATGTACTATCATGCATCCACATGTTTATGATAGCTTATTATCATTAAATGAACCACAACATAAATTAGGTAGGTATTTTGGATGCATTTAAATCTATAAATACTAAATTAAAAAACACACCCAATGATAGATATTTAGAAATTAGGCATAGTTGCTATGTTTTGGGATAGCCTTCCAAGCTGTGTGATATCAACTTTATTTTGATGGTCTATTTCTATTAACATCTTGTTAAAAACTCAGCAAGGAAATAAAACCATCATCTTTGAAGTATCTTGGTATGTCATGTAACCTTGAACAACTTGAAGATAAGATACAATAAAGTCTTCACAGATCCAAATGAAGCATGATTGTATAGGATCAACAGTGAGCATTTATTTTAGGAAGTTAAGGCTCGAAGCCTATCACTAAGAGGAGTTCACAATAGTTGTATCGGAAAATCTAAGATGAAAAAACTAAATCTATCAATTCAAAAATAATCTATCTCATTGATACATAATTCAATGAGTCATAGATGAATGCATTGATTATGACAGATTTATTCAATAGCAAAAATTATTGAATATTATGATTTTTTAGAAAAATTTCATGTATAGGGGAATTGTATATTATAATGACAACCCCTAGAAAAATTTAAAACTCCATTATGGCCATAAAATTAATATCTTTATGATACTGATGTTAGGTATTGAAGGAGACAATACACAAATTTAACTCATGCACTTATCAATAGATCCAAACACATAGAGACAATTTTTTAACACAACATAATTATATTGTACATACTCTCTAATTAATTAATCATTTGGGACACATTAAAAATATATAAGAATATAATTCCTATAATGTTTCCATCATTTTCTCATCCACAAATCCCTATGATAATGCAAACTCTATATATGATATATTATTGTAACAATATATCTAAATAATAATATATTCTATTATCATAATATTGTTTATATAACAATATTCTAATTTCTAACCAAATACTAACTACCATTTGAATACTATCCTCAAAAATTTAATAAGGTACAAGGGAGAAATTAGGTTGAAAATATCATGAAAATAGCACAAGAGGATCATATTATAGGTGTACATCAAGAAAGCATGAAGATTGAAAAATAGAACAAGCCTACAAAGCAAACAAGAGAGATAATGCAAGAAAACCAAGCCAAAGAAGTGAAGGTAAAACCATGTAAGTAAGAATATGAGTTCATAAAAGATAATTATTTTAAATGTTTGTTGTCAAATGTTTTTTATGATAAGGTGTATGAATCTAATTCAAGTAATGAAGACTTCTTGTACATAGAAATAATTGCATTGACGAATGAGTGTGTAACAAGACAAGGTGAAGATGAAACATCTCAAGGAGTGTTTAACACAAAGGTATGAAACATGAGGATATTTATTGTAATCTCATTAATTATGGATTATAAGGACAATACAAAGATCAAGTTACCCTAGAATATGAAGAACAATGTGGACCAAGATTTTATACAGATTGTGAATAGGTGGATGCACTCAAATTACAAGAAAATCTTGATATGTTAGAATACATGTTCAGTCCATCCAAAGGGATAAAATAAAGTGAATTATATAATGAAAATATTAATGATGAACTATAAGAAACATCAAGAGAGGAGAAGCAAAGGAAAGCACAAAGAGTTGTGCAAATAAAGATACAAGCAGGTAAGCTAGTTAGTAAGAAAAGGGAGTATGAGCAAGCAAACAAGGTGAGTTATTCAATTGGGAAAGATAAAGTTTATTTAATATTTTATAATCATGGAAATGAAAATTCAAATAGTTTTCAAATAGTATTACACTATGATGAGGATGAATGGAACAAGAAGTTGCTCTTGCACAATGAGCAAGGTCATAAGAAGAGGCATCAAAAAAAGAATAAATATGAATTATAGGTAGAAAAAGAGAGTAAAATGGAGAAAATGATATATTTTGACATTCATGTGAATCCATTATATCCTAATTAATAATATGATAACATGATCAAGGATCAAACATTACTAAAGAAGCAAGAATCAAGTGAGATTCATGAAGAAGCAAGCCATAAAACCAGTATGAGAAAGAATAATAAGCATTATTTGTTTGAATTTGGGTATGATGAAGTTAAAAATGAATTAAAACATATGAAATATGTATCAAACATAGGGTTATAATAGTTAAAACACCTCATAGAGGTAGAAGATGCATGGACAAAAAGGCTAGACAGGGCCAAAAAGAATAAATGCAAGAGTTTAGGAAAAAGAAAGGAGCAATAAAGGAAGAGTAGTAGCCAATTGAACATGACCTAAGCTCAAATAAAAAACTATAATGTATGAAATAAAGTTAGTGGCATAAATTTTCTCCCTCCTAGGGATTATGATGTAGGAGAATCAAAGCAAGAAGAAATCAATTTTGTGTTTTTGGTCAATAAGAGTCAAAATTGGTCAACCTTGTCATGAAATGTATGGGAAGGATCATATAGGATCCCTATGTTATCATATAAGTCATATAGAGTCCTATGAATGAGTTTTATGAATGCTATGATTTTTCCCTCTAAAATAAGGAATTTGAACATTTGAATTGAGACTAGGAGGGTCAAATGCATGTAAGGAGTGATTAGGTGAGTAAAGTGGGGTTAATGGGTATAATGAAGTCATTTAAGGTAGGTTTTAACATATTTAATGTTAAGACATTAAGGATTTAATAGTCAATTATGTCATGTGATCAACCTCAAGCATTGAGTTAGTTATCATAAAGAAGTTGGATGTAACCACCAACCAAAACCAAAATTGAATTTGGATTGGGAAGAGTTGGTAATCAATTGGATGGTGTAGGAGAGAATGTGAGAGAGGTTGGAGAGATCTCCAAGGAGTAAAAATAGGTATCCATTAGTAGAAGATGCTACACCTCTCAAAGCAAGATGGCCAAGTCCTTTAATGGAATATATTTTGTAATCAAGAAATAATTAAATGAATAAAAGCAAGAATAGTTTTGTATGTTCATGTTCTATAAATGATATTGGTTTTTTATGTTTCACACTTTGTCTTTGAAACACCCAAGACTCCATGAATTTGTTATTAATTTTCAAGACTATAGGGTTTGATCAAGGACTGTAGAACCCAGTCTAAGGAAAGATAAATAATTGAGTGTTTTTCTTCAAGTTAGAAGGTGGAGTTCATCATGGCATAAACCCTTGCATATATGTATATTGTTTATACATTTACATCATTGATAGAATCTATACAGATGGAGAGACTTGAAGAAATAGGAAATTGTATCCATGTGACCTTGAAGAATGTTGTCACAATCAAGAAATAAAGGTAATACTTGGTTTTGAAGACCTAATCCATCTACATATTAAGATACTGGTTGATAAGTGAGATTATTAGTTATAATGTACTTGTTTGAATCCAAATAAAGAAGGGAGTCTAATACAAAGGTTATAATAAAGTCATAGTTCTATTGTAACAATCATACTCTGTTGGCATAAGTATAAAACCTATTGTACAATCAAGTAACCCTTGTTTTGTGTGGCTAAACATCTTGGAGACAAAGTCAAACTTTAAGGAAAGAGTAGTGGTTGGTTGATAAAGTATTGGTATGATAAATGTGTATAAACATCCAAGGTAACCCTTAATGCAATCAGATCCTCAAAATTCTATTACACCGTATTTTGACATAGGTAGTCTATGAGAAATAAGTTTGTGAACCTAAATAATAATCTTTAATAGGTTGATTAGAGAGTACTTGTGCATTGGAAAATTGATATATCAATTGTTCAAGCCAATGTAAAGTATTAAACTCTTGTGAACTTCCCTAAAACCAAGTATATTGCAATTTAGAACCTCCTCTACCCTGCACAATCTGTTGTGATGTATAGAAAACTATGTTTTGGGTTCATTTTGAAAAAATTAACGATAATAAATTATTCCCACCTATTTTAAAATTTTCATGAAGTTAAAACAAATTGTTAGGATAATAAAATGTTTTCTTTCCCCTACATCATCAAAGCCCATTTTGAGAGGGTCCAGGAAGATTTTATTAGACATCATGAAAAATATGTCAATTTTAATCCCCCATAGATATCCTAAAGGATATCATAAATAATCCCAATAGCTTCTCCTCTTAGATCTTCTCCTACATTTTGGCCCTCCACTCTTTGACCACTTCTTGTAGTTTGAATAGCCTGGCCCAAACAAATTCATACCTAATTTAGTCTATATCCAAAAAAATCAAGCTCAAATGACTTAACCTCAAGTCTAAATACCTTAATTTTTGATACTAATATCATCTTGAAATCTAAAAATCTAGTCCCTACCAAGATTAGTATATAGCACTAGAATAAGTCCTTTCTCCCACTCCCTCCATTATCTATCAACCTCTTTTGGTACCACCTAATTTTATAAATCCCCCACCATCCACTTAGGTTAATCCTCCCTTATTATCCATGTTTTCCCTCCATAATTCACCTAAGTGCTTCTAGCTTTGATCTTTCATAACACCCTCACCTCCTCTTTTCCATCTACTTCATTTGGGACCCCCTCAGTGCCCTAATTGGTCATTTTATAAACCCAATATCTCTCAATATCCCTACCTTTATCTAGTGTGGTTTCATCTCCTATGATAATTACACCTATGTGCATGCCTCAAGAAGCTTGAACTATTCTCATGAAGCCTTTTGTGGTTAATCATCTTCCCTAGTCATCCCTTGCAGCTTTCACCTCCACTTCTCCATCAACGATAATAAATGAGGTTGACCAAAGTAAGAGTCCAAGGAAGAATCAAAAGGTATTTAATACTCCTACACCACCCTTGTTGTCTCCTTGTGTCATCTTCTAACCTCCCTTTTCCCTCATCTTGGGTTCTTAGGGATTTGGCATTAACCAAAAAAATTCCTCCTTTCTATAATATACCCCTCCCTGGAGTCATAGCTCCTCAGGTGAACATGATTTATGACCAATGGTAGGCATAGATTTTTCCTTGAGCCTCCCCATTATACTTTCATCCCTTCATCCCTATATCATCACTACCTCCACTAATTTCCTCATTCATCCCTTTTGCTTCCTCCATGCCCCCTTTACCTCATCCTCCACTTATCACCACCATTTCTATGACCCCACTGATACCTCATCCAACCTTGGGTATGGTTTAATTATCTCAGGCACCTAAAATGACAATGCAAGGCAACCTAGATTTATAGTGGGAATTTGATTACTACATGAGAAATATGCATAGGATTCTCACTCAAAAATTCATGTAGGACGGGAACCTTATGGTCTAGTATAGCAAATAGGATTTGTTCTCTCTTACCAACATGAGGACTCCCATAGGAGAATAAAATTTGGCTAAACACCCAATCTTAATTCTCTGAGACACCTATGACATGTTTGAGAAATTGATGTATGACATATAGTAGTAGGTCTAGGTCTTTGAAGCCCAAGTGAAAATTTCCTTCTTAGTGGGCCTAATTGATCAAGTTAATGATGATCTCTTGTAACTCTTATCAATACTAGGAAAAGTGGTGGAGACTGTAGCTGGCTATGGGACACATATTCATAGGACCTAGGCCTATTTGGATATGATCATTATGGTAGAGAAAAAATATAGGAGGTTTATTATCGTAGTAAAAAAGGGCATGTTCCTAGAGCTAAATCTTACACCCACTTCAAACCTCGGCTTCTACCAAACATACATCAAGAGCATGAGGGAATAAATTAAGGAATGGATAGCCTTGGTGTTGATTATGGTGAATCCCCTAGAATAAGGCATGAAGAAGATATTGGCCTACTAAAATGAGGTTAATATATTTATGTTATTCCACATAAATGTCACTCTGCTAGACTCTGTAAAATTTAGAGTCCACCTGGGTCACTTCAACTAGGTTATGAGAAAGAAGGTGGTAAGGGAAAATAGGGATGGATCCTATTTTATGCTCAAAATATCAACCTAATACACTATGAGAATCAACCAAGTGCTAGGAGTCAAAGTGGCTATGTCATCCCCACTCCAAGTGTACTAAATATTGGTGGCCCAATTAGAAGTCATCTTTCAAAAGCCTTTAATGAACATATCCAAGTTAGATGGAGAATTTGACCTCATGGTAGAAATGCTAATGGCTAGGGAAATAGAGTCCAAGAATTTTGGAGATGGATCATGTGAAACTCCACCACACATCAGCTAGGTGGTCTTGAGTATCTGATGATTGGAATTAATTAGTTATACCTTACCTCATAGCCACTTCATCTCCTTGGGTTACGCTAAGAAATTATCAACTCAAGTTGCCAATGTTTCAAGTTGAGTAGTGCCAACCTTGTAGGCATCCTTATGGTGGCCTTATGGGCTTCCCATGACTTATTATAAATTTCATTGGCAAGTTGACACTTTCATAATAATATTGTAACAAAATGATCGATATAAAACCATGTGTAAATACCCCCTAATTTTACATAGAAAATTGGTGGTAGTGGTGGTTATAATGGTAATATTATAATTGTAATATTGATCTTAGTCGTAACCTTGATGTGAATTGTGACATGTATATGTCCATCCTTGATATGAAATAGAATATAATAATTTTGATTTTGAAACACCTCTTGTAATCTTTCTATGGAAATAAATGGTACTGATACTCTTTTTCTTGATTTTCACCCAAATTTTTATAAGTTGAATAGCTTATGGAATGATTGAATCATTAGGATTAGCTTTACTATTATTTTTTTGTCTAGAACTATGTGAATGTTCAAGCAAACTAGTATATACATTTCAATGCATACTCCATCAAGTGACATAACTGATGGGAACCAGTCTTAAGTTGTGTGCTTTGGGTAAGTGTGTTAGATAATTTATGGGATGGACTATTATCTTAGTTTGTGGTGATGTTAGGACCCAAATTTTTTATCAATTTAGAATATTAGTTAGAATTTTGAATGGATGTTTGTATTATTGTTATCTTGTTTAGAATGGGCATGTACCCATTCCATATAAGATTGGAATACTATCAACTACATAATAACTCCACTTAAGAATACCCCCAAGTTTAGTTTATAACATATTGATTATAAATTTGGTGTTCATATTATTTTTATCATATTCATAATATGAATGTTCCCATTCTACATAAGTAGTCTCAAAGATAGCTTGAAATTTGTTACATGTTTTGTAATCCTTCTCCCATTATTAGAGAATTTACAAAGGCCATTTCTCAGGGTTTTGATGTATGTCATGTGTGACTCTAGGTTAATTTAGGGCTTATGTTATATAATATTGGTTCAAAATTGGATATTTATATTTTATTATCTTGTTTAGAATGCACATGTGCCCATTCTACACAAGATTGGAATACTATCATTTGTCAACATATTTTATATTATGTAGAATGGGATCAATTGATAAAACTATTATTATTATCTCATGTAAAAGTAGGCACAAGCCCATTATAAACAATATATAAAATATCATCTCCATTTAATTATAATTCATTATAAAGGCTAAATATAATAATACAAATTTAATATCAATAGACATGATATAATATAAATTTAGAATAGACCTAATTCCAAAAAGGTATGTGCCCATTATACACAAGTCTAAGATTATTTTTAATAAGAGGCCAATAATAATTGATGTTTATGTTCTATCAATCCTATGTCAATACTTTTCATGTTTAATTAATAACTATCCATTCAAAAAAATTATGATCTGGTGAGTAATGTATTGAAATAATATGTTTTTACATGTTTTAAAAACTTGTCCTATTTAAAATGTCATCATGATATATTTAAACTAACAAATTATGACTATATTTTTATAATAGGGATTATAATTATTGTTTTGGATTATGTTATCTAATGAGAAATCACATATATTGAATGTACATTAGACTGGGAGAAAAGAGATAATTAGTTTGTATAAATCTACTCTCCATATAACTATCACAATGACCTCTAACGATTTCATTCCATGTCATGGAAACATCAAGTAGTTGGGATTGTGTTAAATATGAAATTCATTTCAAATAATATAATAATGGTTCAAGTGGATCACATAAACAATAATTACCACTTATGCCAAATTATTCACATGGAACTAGAGGATCTATTATATATAAAAAGTGGCATGGTTTGTTAGAAACAACATAATAAAGATTCTTGTTTTTATTATGGTTGTAAAATTGAACCATTTAAATATGGAGACATAATTAAAGTGGAAACCAATGAAAATATTTGTAATGTAATTAAACTAGTATTCAAAAGACTTTATCAATATGCATTTATTTCGTCTGTCACCCACTCCTTGAATATGAACAAAGAATTGAGGAAGAAAAAAATCATTCAAGAATTTACAAATATGAGGTGACAAGTATTGTCAAAGTTGTAAAAATAAACTTCAGTGTCACAATACCAAGAGCTAAGTGTATCTATAAAGGAGAAATTTATATTCAATAAAGCTGAAAAGGAATTTAAGAAAAGTCAATCTTCAACATCTCAAGAGATTCAGCTTTTCTTATTCAATGAAAACTATTTAAGATTAGATTTGAGCACTTCCACTGAGCTCCTCTTCAATACTAGTATTGATCTCTTGATCTAACCAATGTTGATAGAATAGTTATCCCAATATTGTGTAATCATGTGCCTCTTGAATGGGAGGTAATATTGTTTCCCTTTAGAAAAGTAAATGGTGATATCTTGGACATTGAGATCTAGCATGAATTGCATGACCCAAAGACTAAATTCTACATCATTGATGGAAAACATACCATCACAACTATGAAAATTATTCTACAAAACCATTAGTTTGTATCTTTTCATGATAGATTAAAACAAAGGTTAGTTTGTATCCTTTCTTCCAAATCCACAATAGAGTAGGTAGTCATTATCTACAAAAAACAAAATATGGCCAACCAAACATGGGTTCCAACACACTTTATTAACCATTTATACAAATGTAATGCATTGTGGATCACAGAAAAAAGACTACAATTCTGTAGTTTAGGCAATGGAAAGACAACTAACTAAAAGGTAATTTAAATATTGAATTAGTTAAGCTACTAATAAAACAAAAAAAATTAAAAAAATATTCATTTAACTACTATATATGCCTTATTAATGTAATTTGATTTTATGTTTGAATATAGGAATAAGAACAAATTAAGAATATTTTTGGAAAACAAAAGGTGGACATCCTTGCTAATAAGCTAACATTTCTCATTCTTCCTAGTGATATATGGGAAAAATGGGTTCCGGGTTTTTATCTCTACACAAGTGGTGGGATGGATTACATCATTAAAAAAGATAGTGGCATAGATTTGAAGCCAAATTCATTAGATAAATTTACTGCAAGTTTATTTAATGGCACATTAGGTATGTTTTCAGAAGAATTAGATGTACTCATAGACAAAGTTATGAGTGGACATGTTTGGTTGAATGTAGCTCTTGAACTTGGTTTGAAATCATAAACCTTAAATTCCTATTACAAAAGAGTGAAGGAGACTAAAGTATCAAGGTTAAACATTATAAACTCTTTGAATTCATGGGTTCCTAAACAATTAACTATTTTTAGGTATAATTCATCAAATGTGAAAGAAAATTTTTGTATCCATGAAACTCACTTTCCTCAACTATATGAAAAATTCAAAAATGGAAAGAGAATAATAAAAAATCAATTAGGGTAAGGGATCCAAACAACAACAAAAGATAATATGGTGATATCAAAAGATTCCATAAATCTCTTGGAATTGTATGTATCATTGGTTAAAAAAAAAAGGTCTACCAATGGAGGAAGATACTTAAGTTACATGTTAGTGTTCTTTTTTTTGTATATTGGGTATAAAATTAGGACCAATAAAACACCATATTTCTCTTAGTATAGAGTTGTTTATTATATATATTTGCAACGTTGTCATTGATGTAACACAAAGTGATATTATAGATTTACTCTCCTATATTGGTTCTAGTGCAATGACTTGTGTGTGCATCTTTCTTATTATAGTGCTCCAGTTGAAGCTTATGATGAATTAAATAAATAACAAAATTAATCTCAATGGGAGATAAATAAATAGGTAGAGGTCATAGCTAACCGACAAGATGAACTTCAATAGAATATGCATTTGGTTATGGTAAACACATCATATACTTTGAAGCATGCATTGACAATTGTTAGAGTTGGTATTAATAATTATTGAAATTAATAATCAATTATAGAAAAATTCATGACTAAGTCCCAATATAGTTGGTTTGATTATGTTTCTCAAACATTAAATTATTATAATTTTAAAATTTTGTGTATATTTGATGGGAGATGATGTACAATTTGTGTAACTTCCTAAAATGTATGTAAAACATTAACTGGCATATCACTATAATAACATTCAAAAACAAATTGAATGTAACATTAAATCTCAAAATTATTATTATCTACAATGTCTCCAAAAAATATTTTTTTATTCTCAACTTGAAAGGATTGTTAATTCAAAAGCATTATTCAAAAAAACATAACACTCCATTCCAAGTCAACAATGAGTATATATAGCAAAGAGGACATTTTCCTAGTTTTTAACAATTGCTTCCTCATAGTTCCAATTAGAATTTTGGTCTAAATCCAATAAAGATGTCAACATACAAAAAAATTAATGAAAATATTGTTAAATGTTAAAGTGGATGTATGTCATTTGTTTTGTTAGGGTTCTGAGCATTGCAAAAAAAAGTAGGAATATGTATTAATAATTTGGAAGGATCTTGAAATTAATTTTAATTATGAAAGTTATAGTATAGTCAAACCATTAAATTAATGTATACCTGAATAAAAGTTTATTTTTCCAATGAATGTTTTCTTTGAAAAAGAGGTTACAAAGAAAAAATGGCTTATGGAAGTATTTTTTACAAAACTAACCTTGATTAGGGATACAAATGATGTAAGATTATTTTTGAAATAAGTTCTAACTTTATATGTGATAAGTGTTAAACTAGAGACATAAAATGAAATTGAGTTTACATTACTTATATAAAATAAATATTGTGAGCACTGTTCAATTTTCAATCCTATTCATTGTTAATATTGATTCTTATATATTTTCATTCATAGTTAGATTATATATCAAATAGGCTTTTTAAATATAATTTAAATTTAATGAAAAATATATTTTGGTAATTTTATAGTATTTTTTTATATTAAGGTTATAGGTTTTTTTGATTAATCATGATTTGTTGACAAAAGGTACTATTGAACAAATCAATTTTACCCCAAATTTTTTTGCTACTATGAGATTCTCCCCAGATGTTTTTGTAATTATGAATTTCTCATAACTAAATCTTTAAATTATATTATAATATTAAGCATTTGACATAAACTATTATGCAATGGTGTTAATAAATTTATTTGAATAAAATATCAATAATTGGCCAGTTATTGAAAAAGAATTCTTATGTTGTTTTACTATTTTAGATAACGTAGAAGGAAGTTGTTGATACTAGGATTAAAAGGACTATTGTTCAAGGATATAGGGAACATTAAACTTAAATAATGGACCAAACACATAGATTTTTCATTTTCATGACATTAATACTTCAGTTGTACATTTAGCCTTGACTTGTTGAAAATTTCAAAGAAACATTTTGATATCAGGTTATGGTTTACGTACTTGAAGTCAAGAGTACAATGTTATTTTATTCAACACTTTTAATGGGTAAAAAATGTGGAATTTTTTATTATGAGGGAGATATCATAGTGTGAAATTAGAGAAAACTTTATTAGATCAAAGAAAGGAACTACCATACTAGTATACATAAAAAACAAGGAAAATGTTATAGACAATTGCATGCACTTGTATAGGATAGATAAAATATTATTCATAGGCAAGAAAACATTTTTTGTTAGAAACCAAAATCATCCCTTTTCATTAAATTTACTCAAATCTATAAATTTAATGGCACACTACATTTTGATAAGAAAAGGTTCACACACATATGTACATGATTAAATCATGTGGGCTTACACTGAAATATGCATCACTCTTTGGAAACATACAAAAGAAAAATTAGCAACTTTGATTGAATTGTCTTGATACTATTACATAATTTATATTTGTTATAATAAGTTATGTATACAAAGCCAATAATATCTAGTTAAATTTTATAGTGGGAGATGGAATTATTTTGAAGTAAAAAATTAATTAGTATAAGCTATAAATATTACTAAGTTCCATATTTATATAGAAGTTGATTAGCTTTATAGTTGATATTTAGAATTGTTTATGTATCTATAAATAAAGGCAATTATTTTTGTACATATAAATAACTTTGTCAACCTATTAAGTTGACTAATTGCTTGTAATATATTTTAAAATGATGACCTTAGTGTTGGTATCTTTTCATTTAGTTTAGCATGACTTATCCTAGTCATGCACCTAAGATAACAAGAAGTCCAATGAGCTAGTGTGCTATCATATTACTCTATAAATGTTATCATGTGCTCACCTAAAGCACACAACTTAATATCAGTTCCCTTTAGTTTTATTGCATAATGGTTTATGAGCTGAGCTCCCTATACTCAGACACTTTTATAGACATATAGTTTTAGACAAAAACATCATAGTAAATATAATGCTAATAATTCATTCTATAATCTTTTCCTCACATAAAAAGATAGTCATAGAGTGAGAAAAAGAGTAGTGGTATCATTGATTCATAATAAGATTACAAAAGGTATTTTTACAACACAAATGTTGTATATATATATCAAGGATCCCCATACATAGGTGACAACCCATATCATGACTAAGCTTAATATTAAAATTTAATGAAAATAATTACCAATCAAGATCATCTCCCTAAATAAAACTAAGGGTATTTATACATGGTTTTTACCCCAACCATTTTGTTACAACATTGACATATAAGTGATGATTTCTCAATGACCATTAAAAAAAATGAGTCATGGGAAGCCATTACAATGAATTCCTATTGATTCAGGCTTAACTTCCCCTATATACCCTCTCTAAGTTGATGATAATTATCATGCTCCTATCTTCTCATGGACTAGTGCTAGATTCATACTTGATTATTCACCTTTGATTCTCACATGATTTATGCCCTAACCATCTCTACATGTTGTTCCCTTGTCAAGTTCATTTTTTATTGTTTGAGTCTTGCTCCCTTATTTCCTCTATGTTTTATACATATTTGTTCCTTGCAATTTTATTCTTTTTCACCAAGGCTTTCCACATCATGTCTCTCCTACGCCTTGGATTACTTCCATGCCTATATCTTTCACACCATCTTCAAAAATTACTAATAATAAATTGAAATAAAATTTGGGGTCCAACACTTAGTCTATAATATAACTCAAATTTTCACTCTCATATTGGTATATTTTAATAAAATTTAAATCGAGCCAAACCTAAACAAAGTTGATTATTTTGATTAAATTTAATTCAGAGCCTCTCTAAATAAAATGGATCATAGAATAGTCTTTGGGAATAGTCAAAATGTACTATGAATAAATTGATATAAAATTTAGGGTCCAACACTTAGTCTATAATCTAACTCACATTTTCACTCTCATCTTGATCTATTTTGATAAAATTGAAATTGAGCCAAACCTAAAAAAAGTTGAATATTTAAATGAAATTTAAATCATAGCCTCTAAATAAAATGGATCATAGAATAGTCATTAGGAATAGTCATCTATGTCATTGTTCTCATTTTATTTAATCATATTAATTGATAATAATATTACCAAATTCATAATAACATTGTATCTCATTCACATATTATGCAGTAGTTTCTTATGTGATTGAATTATGATTTACAAACTGCATATATTGCATTTGAATTCACTAGCCTTTTGAATTGAATGCACCAAGTTTGCCAATTCATCCAAATTAATGATGATACCATCTTTCTTTCCCTTATCTTTGGGCTATGTTTTTGATTTGGGGTCTCAAAGAATTTTTTGTCTCATATAGTTTTCATCTCATAGACATTATTAAAATATCTATCTATTTATCTTTATACTTTTCATATTTGAATTTTTCTTGTATATTACTAATTTATGTGGCTCTTCCTAGAATGTGGATTTTCCCCTTTCTTTTGGGTGATTTGTCAACTTAGTTTTATGGAAGTCATTTTTTTGTGCTTTCAAAATTGGCACTTATGTCTTCACCAATCACCTTTCTTTCATATGTCTTGGGAATCATAGTTGTATGTTGTTACTCCATTGGTGCCTAGTTCATGGCTCACTACACAATGTTCTTATGGTCCTGGCTTGATGATATTGTCACACTTATCATAATATCAAATTTTGTTTGCTCATAAATCCCTACTATGAAATTTGGATGTGTTATTTTTTGGGTGAGTGATATCATGACACAAGGATGGTTGTCACTTCTCTACTTTCCTAGAATTACCATATAGAAAAACCCTATTGATGTTCCTCCTAGATTGATGAGATGAAGTCACATGTCATCTTGTCTCTACTATATTTTCCCTTTTTGACTTAGTTATTATTTTAATGATTTAATTTCAATGGGTTAATAGGATGAATACACACGTTATGATCTAGGTATTATGCTTGATCAGAGATCCCTACAATGAAATTTAGATATGTTAGTCTTTGGGTGAGCGAGATCATGACATGAGGATGGATTTCACTGCTCTACTTTCATTGAATTACCATATAGGAAAAACCTTTTGATTTTCCTCTCAGATTTATGGAATGATGCCACATGTCATCTTGTCACTACTCCACTTTCCCTTTTTGACTTAGATATTCCTTAAATGATTTAATTTTAATGGGTTAATAAGATGAATACACACATTTTGATCTAGGCATTACACTTTCTTATAGACTACAAAAATTTGAAATTTGTTGTGTCAAGATGTAGGTGTTAAAGATTATGACATTTGGAAAAAAAATTGGGTGTAAATTTTTTTATATTGGTAGTATTTATATTAATTGGCATGTACTCGAGTGATCAAAATCATGACACTTGGTGAAATCCCAATGCTCCACTTTCTCAAGAAAAGTAGTATTTTTTCTAAGTACATGAAAGCTACAAATTAGTGAGTAGATGACACCTATCATATTATCATGAAATACTAGAACTGAGTGTCACCTTGGCTTTTCTCTTTGGGTGCTCCTAAGGAACAGGCAAGCATTATGTGTAAAATTTGGATGAGTTAATAGGTATCTATTTGTAAAATGGACATTTATGGAAATACTTCATTGAATAATCCCCCCAAACTTGTGTTACATAATATTGGTAAGAAAATGGATGTTCATATTACTATTTATCTAATTTAGAATTGGTATGTGCCTATTCTACATAAGATTGGAATACTATCAACTACCAAAAATCTTTATCTTAAGATTTCTAATTTTTTCATAGTCTATATGATTGAAAATGTGATTTTTGGGAATAAAGTGTGTATATACTTATTTGGATCCACACGTTTTGAATAATTATTGGCATAAGACATCCATATACTCTAGTGTGTCATGCTTCAGGTGAGTAGGATCATGACATTTAGAAAAATCCTAGGTGTAAAATTGGAAAACTTATTTGGTTCATTTGGAATGTGCTTAGGTGATCAAGATTGTGACACTTGGTGAAATCCTAGTGCTCCACTTTCCTAGGAAAACTAACTTTTCTCATAAGTACATGAAGGCTATAATTTAATAGGTATATGACACCTATCATATGAACTTGAAATAATAAAACAAAGTGTCACCTTAGTTTTTATCTCTTGGTGCTCTTGATGACCAAGTCAAAACTACATGGAAAATTTAGATGAGTTGGTAGGCATCTATGTGTAAAATGGGAATTACTAGTAGTAATCCATTGAATAATCCCCCCCAATCTTGTGTTACATAATATTGAGTAGAAATTAGATTTTCCTATTTTTCTTTACCTTGTTCAAAATGGGCATGTGTCGATTCTACACAACATTGGAATACTATCAACTGCCAAAAATCTTTATCTTAAGTTTTTGATTTTTTTTACAGTCCATAAGATTGTAATAGGATTCTTTTGGGGTGATCATCTATTTAAATATATTAATAAGTTAATATATTTTATATAGAGTATACTGGAGGAATTTAATGTCAAGGAGAAAGATAATTTTATTCGCTTCCCTAAATAATGATTATGATATCAACAACTTGAGAAGCCTGATTTTGTAGAAAACATTGTCAATTTCAAGATTTTCTAAACTTAGTTTCCAATTTGTGGAGGAAAATTTCATTGATTATTAATTAATTAAATCAAAATTAAATGTTAATTACTTGACCATTATTTGAAAAAAAAATTGAATTATATCAACAAACTAGAATAATATCTACTACTAGTTCATTAATAACTTTAAATTACAAAAACATTTAAACTAAAATCCATAAAAGATGATATGTAATTATAATAAATTTAAAATTAGAATCTGGTAATATTTAAATTGGAATCCAATATTTGAAATAATTGATAGTATAAAATCCAATAATAATAGTTTCAAATTTCAATCCAGACTAGAATATGTCTAAATTTAATGAAATGATGGTTAAATACTATAGATCACCCTTGGAGACTGATGTTTCAATTTTAACTCAATTATCCACCATTAAAAAAACTTTGAAAGCTTTTCACTGACATAGATAAAAACCTCACTATATCAAGATTATTCATACTTGAATAAATAATTATAAGTTTTCCATCACACACTCTAGTCCATAAATATAATAGACAACTTGAATCTAACTTTGAGAGAACAACTATAATTTTCAATTATCCAAAATTCTCCTTTTCATCCAAAAAAATAGTTATTTCCATTTTCACCACCCTCATGAAAGAAAATTTTACATATTCTCCACTCTAGCGAATCTTGTTCCAATAATATATTCCATCCATCTTATATTTTTTTCTGATGCTCCTTAAAATTTCCCCTATCAATAAATAAAACAATAATATAAAGAAATGTTAGTCAAATAAATGTAATAAATTTATAATAATATGTCCCCACAATGCATTAGAGATAGCATTGAATCCATGATCATATATTATAATGTAATTTTCACATCTAACTCACTAACATTATGTTAATCATTATATTGTATTCAAACAAATGGAGATAGATTTAAGTACAAAGTGTGTTAACATAGCTAACAAAAAATGTAATAAAGTCCTAAACAATCATCACATGATATCCATTTTGAATATATTACTTTCCCCTATCATACATAGGAATTGAATTTAATAATTCATCATTATCAAAATAATTATCTATAGTGCATTGATATGTATTATTGAGTACAACTTACCTTCGAGCCACATAATGTAAAGATTATTTCTTTATTGGCATTGGTGTTTTTTTTCATCTTGGTACATTTTTTCCTCAATTAACCATGTGAGTTCATATTAAGGTGTATATTTTAACATCTTGTGGGTATTGATAGATTAAATTCTATGACTTGGTGTTTTACTTAGTATATCTTTGATTTCAATATTACCACAATATATAAGGTCTTTAATTTTTTTATTCAAAGAAAAATGTATTTTTCAAATGGATTTTAAATCTATAATGTTCAAAATAAAAAATGGCATCACATGCTTGAATGGGTGATGTGGATCGTATTCCACATTTTGAAGTTTTGGGGGTAGTTAGCCTATTTGTCTTGGGCATACTTGATGAGTTTAGTAGTTATGATTTGGCCTCCTCTTTTTTCTTAGATCCCTTTTTCTATTTTTTGGCTAAGTCTTATCCTCCTTCAACTACTACCACATGTCAACCTGATGTTCATTCAACATGAAGAGTTTCTTGGCTTTCCTAGGAGTAGCACCATCTCACCACATGGCATCATGATGCTTGTCCAAGGTATATTATTTTTGTTAGATCATCAAGTAGCCTCATTGGTTGATAAAATCACGGTTGGGCCCCATGGTGTAGTTATATCGAAGAGGATTTAGACATTCTATGTGGTACCCCCACATTCATTATTTTTAAAGTATTGTTTGACTCCCTAAGGAGAAGTGCCATCTCGACACATGGCATTATGGTACTAATCCAAGGTAGGATCTTTTTTGTCAAAACTTCAAAGAGTGCCATTGGATGATGAATTTATAAATAGGGTCCACCATGCAATTGTAACATGAAATAAATCCTTCCATGTGGCATCCCAATGCTCTTTGAGAGTGAATTTTTTCTTGTCAAAGCTTCAAGCAACACCATTGGATGAGAGAAGGTGGGTCCCCATTCCTAAAAAAATTCCAAAGGTAGTTTTAGATCTCAACACATAGAACCATGGTGCTTCTTCTAAGCATCATGGGGGATCATGAAGAATCAATAGTAGTGCCATATATGGGATCTCTATGACCAATTACACTCATGATTTAAAGCTTCCCATTCAGTTGCAATGGTCTCATCATGAGTGCGAGTGACAATTTATAGGTGTCATTCCCTTTTAAGGAGTTTGTGCTTATATATTTAGGGTTATTTTATTTTAAAAAGGGTTGGTAGTTGATGAATTCATTTTAATATTATCAAGATAATCCATTGTAATAGATTTAATTTTTGAATAGAATTAGAAGAAATCATTGTTTTCATTCTAAGGACTTAGTAGGTTCCCCTCACGAGAAGGATTGAATATTGTATACTATGTCTTCGGGCCTTTTGTATGGTATTTTCTACTCAACAAATAAGAATATGTGGTGTTCTACATCAAACTATATAAAATCTATTTCCATTTGCTATTTTAATTCTTTACTTCTTTAGTATTGCTTCTTGTTCCTGTTAAGGACTTTAATTCATGCATATGTTACTTTGATAGTCTGTGATGTTTAAATGAGATCAAGATATTTTATGTAATAGTAGTTAGATACATTAAAATTTTGATGCATTACCTTAGTTATATTTATTTCTATTTATTTGCATTCCCTTCTTCTCCCTTTTCACCCCCAATCAATTTGAAGAGTCAGCTTCTAAAATCCTAAAGGTTGCTTTATAGATCATAATTTGTTCACACATATATAAAGCTTCTCATAGGAAGTTATTCACTAAGAGTGAGAGTTTTAGGCATCAACGATTCATTTTTTGGCATGCTCGGCGGGACAAAACCACTAATTTACTTGACTAGAATATAAATCTTATGAGCCATAGACCCATCACAAGGTCATAAAAAACCAAAAATCCAAGCTTGTCACTACTGCCTCTAGTATTTCAAATCACCAAAGAGTCATAAGGTCTAGTGCAACATACTAACAACAAATGGTAATCCAAAGACCACCAAAAATCTTTATGGTGTGGAACAGTGGCAACCCACTCATCCCTCTAGTGGCACTAACTACATGGGACCCTATTCCTACTAATGACTTGAAGCAACTCCCTAAGTTTATAGGGGAGGATTTCAAAAGTGTAGTGGAACATCTTTAAGATGTTACCAATGTCTGAACTATACATTATGTCATGTATCAAAATGTAGGCTTATGGATGCTAGCTACCTCTTTTAAAGGGTGAGATCTTGACTATTATCAGTCCTTGCCACATAACTCTATATCCATTTCAAATTATTTGGGTGATAGATTATTTAAATGATTCAATAATAAGGTAGACTGATCATCTCTCTTATAATAGCTTATCACTATTAAAAGGGCCTCATAAGAGGCTATTATTGATTTTAACATTAGGTTTTATAAAACCTAGAAAATGATCTCAATATCATCTTGAACTCCCATAATTATGGACATTGTCTTCTACCTCAAGGACTTTAACTTAGACATAGTGGTTATGATTCAATCTCTTGGGGGCTAGACACTACCATATGCATATGACTTGGCAGTCAGGATGGAGAATAATTTGATAGATGTTGGGAAACTTCCCCATAACTATTGATGACTCTATTCTTGGAGATATTAATAACATCACAAAAATAAGTTTTTATTACCTCATAACCATCTTCGTCTATGTATGTATATCCACCTACTTAGACAATCACGTCCTCTTCATCCACACTAGTTGTAGAGATAAACGACATGAAGAGCATCCTGTAGAATTTTTTGAATGAGATCATAAATCTCAAAAGGAAATAGGCCATACCACTAAATCCCCCTTACTAAAATTACCATAATGGAAGGGCACCATACCAGTATAATCAATATCAAGAAAGGCAAAAGAAAAATCATCATGTGCTGAGTTATCAAATGAGGCTGGCAAATCGGATCATCCTAGTCCCTGATCCTTTGTAAATAGTCCCACCAAGTTCAAATAGAGAATTGGTCATTGGATAAAATAACATGGTATATGACTTTAATTAATGGTACTTCCCATGCAATGATGTGCATACACCTCAGAAATGCCTAAGAGGCAATCTATAGAAAAATGTTGCTAAGCAATAAAGATAAGGGAACACCCCTGACTCAACTCCTTATAAATACCAGTCCTCAAGGATTGAAAATGATATACTCATGGTCCAAATTTAAGGGATGTCCCTAGAAAAATAAGAGTAAATATCCCTAGAACATGTACTTTTCTCTTGGTAGAGAGCAAAGATGTGGTTAATGCATGCGAGATCCCCTCATGGAAAGCCCTATGAGTCTAATTGGACTACTTTACTCGATCAAAGAAGAGACTGGTTGAGGCCTTATAAGCCTTCACAAGGCCTAAAGTGACTTTTAATAAGAGCCCAAGACCCTAAACACCACCTATGGCATATAAAAAGTGGATTAAAATAATGTAGAACAAGACAAAATCCCTCAATGTCTAACCTTAAGGGTCATTTAATGTGGTAGAATAGCTAAAGAAGGATCCATCCAATGTTTTTCTATAGGATGTCTTATCTATCCTCAAATAAAAATATTTAATAAAATAAGCATTGTAATATTGAGAGAAACTTGCACAACCTATCCCAACTATAGAGCCAATACAAAATAGGGGAAAGGAAGCCAGTAGTACACAACCTTATGCACCATCCATGTTCATCAATTCCAATGCAGGGGTAATTAAAACAAATACAATCCCATTCTATTTAACTCTCATTTTGGGTAACAAGATATTACACAATTATATGATTGATTCTAGTGCCAACACCATAATGATTCCCAAGCATATTTTGGATGCACTTTGACTTCAATATGAGCCCTTAAATAAGGGGTAATGCAAATAGATATGAATAAAGTTTAGACCATAGGTATCATCAGGGCTCTTCCCTTAACTTTATAATCTTGTCCCAATATCACAATCACCCAAAAATTTGTATTAGTAGACATCCCACTAGTATTTGGGTTATGTCTATCAAAATATTTCACCACCAAGATAGGTAGATACTTATCTTTAGATTGGTCCCACTTGATCCTAAAGACCAAATTTAGTTCAAAATGTAAGGTATTATCTAAGCTACTACATTTTGATCACATAGTTGATGATGTTGTGATGAAATTTGAAGTTATGCACACCTATTTCTCAAAGAAAGAGACATATTAAATAGAAATCCTCAAAGAATAATGAGTGGCAGACATCAAAAGCTCAAAAGAGAAGTCCTCATTAATGAATTCATAGAGAATGACCCATTTATAAACTTTGATGCCATTGACCTCGAGACTTATGTAATTCATGATGAAAATCAGGCCATCCTCAAGGTCATTAAGATAGAGGAGGATCAAAGCAAGGAATCCAAAAATGAGTCTGATTTTTGGACTCTACACTTTGATAGTGCAAAATATAAGACTAGCTCAAGATTTGGTATCTGATTAATGTATCCATCTAGATAAGAGACCCTCAAGGCCTTCTACTTCTAGGTTACCTATACAAAAAATGAAACTAAATATGAAGCCCTAGTCCATGACCTTAGCCTTGTTGAGTGCATGAACTTGAAGCAATTAAAAGTGTTCATAGATTCTAAACTAGAAATAAGGCAAGTAAGAGGAGTCATGACTACAAAGAACATCCAAATTAGGTTCTACCACCATTAGATATGTGATTTTATCAAATCATTCATAGCATTCAATATTCAAATCATTCCTAGGATTGAGAATGTAGAGGTAGATAAGATGGGGTAATAGGTTCCTAGTTTGATCTAGTGATAGACTTACTGACCAACAAACAAGCAGTGTGGGTAATCATCAACCCTGCTATCATGGACAATGACCAAAATTGGTAATTATTCAAGAGTGATGCCTAGATTATCATGTGTCTACAGTAGTCATGTGAATTCATGGAGCATTGACAACCAAAAATCAAAAATATTATGGAGATCAGATCATACAACTTAAGTCCAATAAGCTTACAAAGGGAGTAATCACCTTGGAGAATTTATTTGATTCTGATGATGCCCAGAATGACAAAAGGAAATTTATCACGAATAAAAGTAACTACTCATAACTCAATGTAAGAGATAGAATAAAGTTGAGAGTGTGTAAAGAAGTTTCCCAAAAGGATATAGAGTGATTGATATCCTTCTGCAATAAATATGAAGGGGTGATTGCTTGGACCTATGACTACTTGAAAGGATACGACCATGGCATAATCTAACACACCATAGATCTCATTGAAGGAGACAAATTTGTCCACCAAAATTAGAGGCTATTAAACACAAAGATTGAGTCCCTTATGGCCCAAGAACTAAATAAATTAATCAACTCAAGGATCATATACCCAATCAAGAGTTGGACTTGGGTATCCAACCTAGTTCCAGTAAGAAATAATAATGGAGAGATTAGGCTATGCATGGACTTCAAGGATTTAAACAAAGCATCCCTGAAAGATTATTACCCCCTTCCTTCTATGGAATATATCCTCTAGATAGTGGTGGGCATAGAAATGTTTTCTCTACTCGATGGATTCTCAGGATATAACTAGTGGTCGATTAATGAAGAGGATCAACATAAAACCACTTTCACTATGAAGCAGGGGACCTTTGCCTATGTGAAAATTCCTTTCATCCTCTCCAATGCAGGAGCTACCTTTAAAAGAGCCATGAACATAGATTTCAAGGGCTTGATTAACAAAACCATCCTTATTTACTTGGATGATCTGATAGTATTCTTCAAGAATGGAAGATCACTTCAATCATTTAGAGAAAATATATTAAAATTTCTAAGACTTTGGGGTATCTCTCAACCCCAATAAATATGTCTTCGGTGTCTTGCATAGCAGACTAATAGGATGTGTGGTATCCAAAGCAAACATCTCTATTAACCTAGATAAAGTGAAGGGCACCAAGGACTTGGCCTTATTGGGCAAAAAAAAGGGAATCCAATCTTTCCTAAGAAATATAATTTTGTCAGTTGATTCATATCTAATTTTTTAGGGCTAGTAAGGCCAATCACATTGATGCTAAAGAAAGACCAAGATTTCAAATGGACCCTTGAATGAAGTTAAGCATTTGAAAATATCAAAGATGTGATATCCACTACTCTTGTGATGGTTAATCTGGAATTCTTGAGAGATTTCATCATGTACATCTATGGGAGTGAACATAGCTTGGTAGCTATGCTAATCAGAAAGACAAATAATAGAAAGGTGAGCACCTTATTGCATTTTATTCAATAACCTTACACAGATATTATATAAAATAAAATTTTATTTAGAAGTAGTCTTTTTCCATCATCAAAGGCCTCAAAATGTTTAGGCACCTAGTGGTGGGAAGTAAGATAATGGTGTCTGTGGCACATCTCAGCATCTAAGAATACATAATGGAGGGAAAGATCATAGAAAAGAGATCTAGATAGATCACCAAGATCCTAGAATATTATTTTGAAGTTAGACCAACCAAGGTGATCTGAGGAAAATGGATTTCTAAGAATCTATCCCAATACATAGATGCCCCAATAGAGGAACAAGATACATCAGAGATGGTTTTAATAAATTAGTATGAAACTGGTGGATCCTAGGTTGATGATAGAACTTGATTCATGTGAACAGATCAATATCTAGATAGTCTCCCCATGTACAAAAGAATATTTTTTAGGTTATAGGGAGCTAGCTACACACAATTCTAGGGAGTCCTTTTCAGAAGGAACTTCAATAGGGAACTGATCTGATGTGTCAACAACCACCAGGCTAGAAAAATTCTATAAGATATGCATTTCACCTCTCTAAGTGGGAATATCTCAACAAAGACAACCATGACCAAGATCATGCATGTAGGATATTACTGGATGACTATGTTTTTGTATTGTTATCAAGTGGTTAATATATGACATCAATACTAGTTCTTCGTGGGCAAGTGAAATAATTAGGCCATGTCATTGAATCTGATTATGGTCAATGAGCCTTTCACACAATGGGGTTTAGATTTTATTGAGATGACAAATTCTATATCTAGCATAGGGTATAAATGGATACTCATGGCCATCTATTACTTTACAAGGTGGATCAAAGAAGCTCTGATGAAAGAGGTAACTAAAAATGTGATCCTTAATTTCTTAGAGGAACTAGTAGTGAGATTCAGCCCTCTCAAAATGATCATATCCGATGATGTGAAGGCCTTCCTTGGTTCTAATATTTGTGAATTTTCACTCTGAAATGGAATTTTCTTGAAGACTTCATCTAAATACTACCTTTAAGGGAATGGGTTACGTGAATCAACAAACAAGAATCTCATAAGGTTAATCAAAATGATGGTCATCGACCAATAGTAAGAATGGCATATGCATCTCAAAACATCTCTATGGGCTGACTAAATTACTATGAAGGAAATTTTAAAGGCATCATCATATGAACTATTATATGGGAAAGAAGTATTCATGCCCATATCAATGGATATTCCTGCTTTATAGATTTTGAAACTTATCAAAATAGTGGAGAACAGAGTGATAGACGTTAGGTTGGCATAATTGCTCAACCTCCAAGAGGCAAGGGAATGAGCGAGTGACACTAAGGTCACCCAATAGTAGGTGGTGAAGTGATGGTTTGAAAATAAATCCTATAACCCAGGCTTCAAGTTGGGAGGTTTGGTTCTAAAGTATGATAAAAGGGCCACAAAGCCAAACCAACATGCAAAATTTGATTACCTATGGAGAGGACCCTTTCATGTTATTTATGATAGGTAGGGTAATGATTTTGAGTTTGAGGATGAATAGGGAAATGCCTTAGATATTCCAATTAATAGAATCCACTTAAAGCACTTTAATTTATTTATTAGATTTCCCTTGTACATAGTTAGTTAGTTTCCCTTGTGTTAGTTTGTTTCCTTTCATTGTTGTTATTTCTCTCAAAAATAAGTGTTATTGGCACAAGTTGTTCATCCCAACACCATGTGTCTACACCCTATCTTTCCTTATTTTTTATTCATTCTCTAAAAGACCATTATCTACACACTCCCCTATAATTAGTGTCCAGGCACTCCATATTGCATGATCCCCCATACGGATTACCACAAATCTCTTATGAGATGTTATTCAAGCATGTGTATGTCGCTTAACATTTATGGGGAACCTAAATCTAAAAATATCATGATTATCATGCTAATAAGTGTTGTCTTATAAATACCTCCCTCTTGATCAAGCCAAACACTTAAATGCCTAAGAGTTTCCAAGAACATTTAGCAATTGAGCAAAACACCTTAAACAAAGAGAATTGAGAAAAGAATTGTAAGAATTGTGAGTAGGAGTTGATATCCAATGCCTTACTTAAAGAAAATAGATAAAATTTGAAAATAATTGTAAGTTGGAAAATTCTACATCCTCATCTGGCAGTGAGCATCAAATAAAATAGAGAACTTGTAGATGAGGTGGTCATGGAGACCTTCCACCACAGTTTGTAGAGATAAATTCATATGTTTCTACCTTTGCACAACCAAATTCCAAAGTTTCAAATTTCAAGACCATCAAAAATGGGCATTACAAGGACCCTACACTAGTCCATGATTATTCAGATGGGATCTTTGATCCCAAATTAGCTAAAATCATAAAGAATATGCAGGTGGGCACCCATGTCTGCATACTAGAAAAATTATGAAACAACAACTTTGAGTTGTTTGGTTAAAGGATATGGAGATCTACCTTAGCCCAATACATGGTGCCTCTTATTTACCCTTGCCTAGAGATTATTACACTAAGCACAGATAGGTATGATTCCAACACTAATGTTATTACAAGCAACCACCTAAAGGTGGACATCAATGTCAATCTGATAAGGGAGATGCTCGAACTCCTTAATAACCCAGATGTAGACATATATAGCATAAAGATCTTATATAATGTATATGACACTCATGTATATAAGCATAAGTTTATCAACATGGCTCTTTATAGTAATTACATGGAGGTATCCCCTCTACCCATCACTCTCTCAAGCTTTGTGACATAAGACATGAAATATGCCCTTTCTCTGTTGGCATTTATTTTCAAAATGGACTCAAACATCAACATCTATGATTTCCAATTAGGTGTAATTTTATTTTTTAATATGGTAAGAAAGGAAAAATCTTACAATATATACTTCATGGACACCATCGTCGACACCATCCATAGTTAACTAGCGAATTTTTTAGCCCAGAATACCTTTAGGTATTCCTCCTTCCTCTGCCACCTCATCCTATATCAAATCTCATGGTTATTTTCACCTTAATTCACCTTTAATGCTACTGATACAATAATGCATCCTCACACAATGATCTGTATCTGTATGTGGACCTGCATCCTATTGACCATACAAGATTATTATGAGTTTTTAGAGTGTTTCCTATCTTTGGTCCTCATCAACCTCAACCAAGAGACCATCACTTTTAGAATGATGGACTGTTAGAGGTCATGGCTCACTGGTATCAATATTCCAATTAATTAGTTCTTCAAGGCCCATTTCACATTCATCTAGGTCCACAGATTCAAATAGGAACCATTTTAGCTTTTACACCTACTCACTGATGGGACCCTAGACCTAGAGTTGGCTTTCCAAATTGATGTTGTGGACACTATATATGGTGTGGGATGGAATAAAAATTCCATCTATGATGTCCCTTTCTCAAGAGGAGGCATTAGAATGGTGAAAATGTCATAGGAGTGCCTTCTTGCACTCAAGCTAGCAGAACTTAGCCTAGACCAAATCAATGACCAATGGAGCTATGACCCGATTGGCCACATTGTCATTTTTAAGACCATTACCCCCTTCAACCATGAGTCAAGGCCATAATTTGAGTATATTAGGTCATCGATGGTGGATGATATCAAATATTAAGTGAATCTATCCAAGATCCCTTTAGACACCCACAAGTTGTTGGAGTCCTTTTTTAAGCCAATCCAAGATTTTAATCCTATAAATAAAATGACAAAGGGTCTAAATGTATAGCTAGTATAGAATGGCTAGAACCAAGAGAAAATATATGCCTATTGGAAATTTATTCAAGAATTAGCAAAAGAGAACTCAATTTTGAGGACCTAGACTTTGATGAGATACATGAGAACCTTTGGGATGAACACCATAAGGAGGAAGCTCTAACAGAAAAAGAGGTCTCACTCGAAGAAGAGGAGGAGGATACCCATTCAAAGAAAGATAAGGATACCCCTCCAAAAAAGAAAGAGGAGGAGGTTCCTATGATTTAGAGGCCTCTTTCCTAGCCACCTCCTTTGTATCCATATCCAACCACCCAATAAACTCAATAAGCCTCTTCAGGGCATCTCGAGGCTGGGTCATCTCATCCCAGCTCTAGGGTGTAAGCTTCTAGCCCTTCACTAGAGCCCCCTGAAGTAAGGTACACTTTTATCACCCCATTCTTTCCACTTTGGCTTCATTTTTCACCCCATATTTACCTTCTAATATTTCCATCTAGATTGCACCACTCTTCTCTACCTAGTCAATCACCTCACTCGTAATACTCCCCTCTATTTTAACAATCACCTCCCTTACACTGATATTCACCCTTCTTACTTCATCCACCATATCAACATCCCTCATGGCACAATAGACCACCACCTCTCTCCATGGCCTCCCACCTTTCTCCCCTTCCACCCTAACCCTTCACCTACTTATCTTTGGAGGAATACCATCTGTTACTTCACATTATCAAATGACCACTCCTTTTGGCCTACCATGAGGATCCCCCTTCATGAGGTGATTAATTCAGTCTCAAGAATAGTTACATTAGAAGTTGGATACTGGTATAAAATCTTGAGAGGCTTAAGTAGAGAAGAAGAGAGAAAAGATGGTTAAGGCCCTAACGATGTCTCATATGTGCTCATTATTTGATCTAGTGCAACAATATATAATGAATACAAATATGAAACCATAATTAATCAAGCCCCAATAATATATGCAACTAGGGGATTACTTGATATAGGCCATTAGCCTCAACCTCAACCAAGCTATATTGACTGACAAGGTCAAGTTAATGGAAGAAACTTATAAGTCTATTACCATGGATTATATCAAGGCAGGCCGATAACTGGAAAAGAGAGATCTAGAACTTGATAGATTAAAATATACTATTGATCACCTCAATACATAGGTCAAGTCCAAATATGTAGAGCTCACAAAAATGAGATTTAACTTGTAGATCCACATCACTAATGAGAGTTTATAGGTAGAAGCTAGCCAAAGGACCCAGCTATGAATTCAAGTAGCTAAATTGAAGGTTGAAATTGATGGCCTAAATAAAGAAAAGTAGGCCAAAAAAAATTAAGTTGCTTGAGAAGGAAATAGAGCTCACATATACCTATAATAATTTCTTGGATTCTATAAGCATGTACTAACAATTACAGTAGTAGATGTAATAAGATTCCTCAACCAAGGACCAAGAGATATAGCAACTAAAAAATGACCTTGCCACCCACTCCTAGACCATAGGTATACTCCCCATGATCTAAATACTATATGTATCCTATTGGGAAAAGATAAAGAATGTGGTCATAAACTTGAAGCTAGTGCATGGGTTCACTATGAACTCATAGTGGCTAAGTGCATAGGTCAGTGCATCTCTAGATCAAGTCCTCACCTTCATGTCCCCTAAGGTTCAATATTCATAGCTCCTTATCTAGAAGCTATATAGATCTAAGTATGGGATGTTCCAAGTATTAGGGGTGGTCAATCAAAGGTAGGAAGTGGTGAAGGTGAATAATTTTTTGAGCTACAATAAGGTAACATCAAAGTGTAAGGCATTTCTAGATGCCTTAGAAAAGGTTGTTTGAGATATGAAGGGGCACATCAAATAGCTAGTCCAATTGGGACTCCCTTCCTCATTCCTTATAGACAACACCATCATCTTTGAGGACAAAATAAAATAGTTATTAGAAAAGAAGTAGAACGACTAGATCATTTTTGTGGCTCTTGGTTAAGTGCCAAATGTCTTTGAGGTGGAGACCATTTTTCAACCTCTTACCCAGTTGGATTTTTAGATGTTGAAAGTGGTACAAGGTTTGAGCAGCATCTCCTTTAAGGAGATCATAGATCTAGATAGAGCCTTTGAGTCTCTAAAGAATAAGACTGAGTTAAAGGAGGAAGAGTAGATGCCTTTGAAGGTGGTTCTTCACAAGTTATGATTTTTTTAGGCCTCACCCCTTTTTTGTAATTTTCCTTTAATTGGTCTGTGAAACTAGAATTTTGGGTTCTTTCATTTATAGGTGGTTTCCCCTGCAAGTCATCAAGAACTGTGGATCATAATCCATGTTTTAAAGTTTGGGGGGTAGTTATCCTATCTGTCATGGGTATGCTTGATGAGTTTGGTAGATATGTTTCAACCTCTTATTTTTCCTTAGGTCCCTTTTTTTGTTTTTTGACTAAGTCTCAGCCTCCTTCCACTTTTTCCACATGGTAGCCCGATGCTCATTCAACATGAGGAATTTTTTGGCTCACCCAAGAGTGCTATCAGCTTGCCACATGGCATCATGACATTTATCCAAGGTAGGTTTATTTTTGTTAAAGCTTCAAATAGTGTCATTAGCTAATAAAGTTATGGGTGGGCCCCATGGTGCAGTTATATCAAAGAGGACACATAATTTTCATGTGGCCCCCCCACACTCATTCTTTGTAAAATATTGCTTGACTCCATCAAGAGAAGAACCAACTCAACACATGGTGTTATAGTGTTAGTTCAAGGTAGCTTCCTTTTTTTTAAAACATCAAGGAGAGCCATTGGCTGATGAAGTTATAAATGGGGCCCACTATGTAGTTGTAACAAGAAGAAAATAATCCTTCCATGTGGCATCCTAACTCTCTTTGAGAGAAAGTTTTTTTTATCAAAGCTTCAAGCAACACCATTGGATGAGAGAAGTGGGTCCCTATTTCAAACAAAATTCCAAAGGTAGTTTTGGAGCTTGACACATGGCACCATGACACTTTTTCTTAGCATCATGGGGGATGATGAGGCATCAACAATAGTGTTATGTTTGGCATCTCTATGACCAACTATATTCATGAGCTGAAGACCCCCATTTGGTTACAATGGCCTCATCATGAGTGAGAGTGACAAGTTCTAGGTGTCATTCCCTCGTAAGGCCTCTGTGCTTATATATTCAAGGTTCCTTTTTTTAAAAAAGGGCTGGTAGTTGATGAATTATTTTTACTATTATCAAGAGCAGCCACTGTAAGAGCTTCAAATTTTTAATGGAATTAACAACAGTCATTATTTTCAATCTAAGACCTTAGCAAGTGCCCCTCATAGGAGGGATTGAATATTGTATATTGTGCCTGTTTCTATTCAAAATTGCTTTCTATATTCAAAGAAGAAATAAGAAACTAAAAGAAAATGGTCAAGGCTAGAAGTACTTGATAAAGTTGAGCGCACCGAAATCAGACGTTGGAAGATTCTCCTCTTTGGCTGTGGAGGAATGACACCTGCGAAGAAAAGGCTAAAACACAGAAAAACGTTAGTCAAAGATATGGTGGGCTGTCAGGCGAATGCCTGATCCCAGAAGTACGAAGACTCCCTAGAAGGATATCAACCCACTGATAAAAAAGCAAAATATTTGATGAAAGTAGATAATGAAAGAGAAAATGACAGAAAATAAAAATGCGTACCTGATAAGCGGCACTGTTCTACACAGTCGCCGGCGTCGGTCTCTGTGGTGCCGACGTAGGTTAGGGAAGGTGCCGACGTCGGTTGAGGTGCCGTCGTCGGTCGGGGCAGTGACCGGCGTCGGTCGAGACAGGTTCTGGACGAGTTGCAGAAAGTCTGGGAGAGTCGGGACAGGGTCTTGACAGGGTCGGGACAAGGTTTAGACAGAGTCGGGACAGGGTCTGATAGAATCGCTGGGCAAAGTAAGGTCGGGTTTGGACAGAGTCTGGGGGTTTTGGTTGAGTCTGGACAGAGTTATAGGTTGGGGTAATGGGCAGGGATGCAAAGAAGAGATTTAGGGCTTGGGTCTGTGGTTTGAAGATTCGGGATGACAGAAATAATGAACAAAGAATAATCAAGAAGAAATAAAACAAACAAAGTAAATACTTACCTACCAGAAGACGTGATGAAAGCCATAGTCAAAGTTGTTGAAGCATCTGTGTAGTGCTGGATTGAAGCGAACGCTGGAGTTGGTGGATGCTGGAGTCAGTTGATCGCGACATTGCAAGAGTCTGTGGATGTCAGAATTCAGAGATCGATTGAATGATTGATCGGGTTGATTCTGATGAAGGTCAGGGGACGGTTCGAGAGACGGTTCGATAACCGTTTTGGGAAATCGATCAGGAACCGAATGGTAACTGATAACAGATAATGGTAAGGTGACCGACATCGGCAGGATTGCCGACGTCGGCCGATAAGTGACCGACGTCGGCGACATCGGCCAGGTAAAAGACCGTCGTCAGCAGATGCACAATGGGGATAGAGTCTAGCTTTAGCTCTGTGCTCATTTTTACATGCTGCCAGGGTCAAGGTTGGTGGAACAAGTGATCGACAAGAGTTAAATAGGAGAAGAAGAATAAAATGGGGGATGACCAGGGGAGTTGACACGATTTCGATGTCTACATTTGCCCCTTTTTGTCTTGTTGGTTGTTCTAGACAAACTGCAAGACAAAAATAAGAGTGATTGCCCCAGGTGTGGGATAAGGTTGATTTCGTCTTGTTGGTTGTTCGAATGAACTGCAAGACAAAAATAGGAAGCGGATAGGTTGCCCTGATTATGGATGAGGTATTCCCCCTCAAAGCAGGAGTCGAGGGAAGGGAACCGAGAATCGGGTGCTGATTTGACAAAGAGTGGATGAAAAAGGGGTGAGGGTGAACGCTGCAAAAGTCGTGATTGCACGCATACCACTGCACGAGATGGTCAGGTCAAAGTGTCGCAGGTCAAGGGTCGAGGAGTGCTAAAATTGAAATAACTGGGCCCCAGCATTTAGTTGCTGATCGGGTCACTCAATCTAAGCTGAAGCTCCAAATGGTCATCATGTTCTAGGTATCCCAGGCTCAGGAAGTGCTCCTAGAAACACGAAAAAGTCACAAGTAGGGTGGATCAACCGGTTTGCGATCCTATACTTGTGAGGGTCCAAAAAGGTCTGCGGACAATTCTGCTAACCAGCCGTGAGATAGCATACACACAAAAACAACCAAGGCAACAGTGTCTTGGAAGTAGTCGAGGTCGAAGGAGATAGGCATGATCTCCAATGGTTGGTGGTCGAGGGGAAGAATGGACGAAAGGATGTGGCCGAGCTAACCCCAGAAGACCCCATGTCAACTGAGTGCTGCCTACATAGCCCTGGTGATAGGGCCTCAGGCCAATGTAGTTCTCCCTAAAAGGGAGGGAGGGTCAAAGGGATAAAATGGGTCGTGGTCAAGGACAAGGTTATGGTTAAAAGAAGGAAATAAGGTTTGTCCATCAGAGAGATTCAGGTGGTTAAAATGGTTGATAGATTGGTCATGGTTATGATGAAATGATGAGGAAAAAAGATGTTGCAGCCTTTTCCAAATGGTGTATTCTACAACATTGGTTGAGGGGTTTTTCATCCCTAGCAATATTCCATATTTGTGATGGATGTATGTTAAAAATGAATTGAGGTTTATTTATGCTTCAGCAAGTATTGGTTTATGCTGAACATAAATTGTGGCGGGTCGATAGTTTCTATGTGTATTGGTGTCCATAGAAACTAGGATGAATAGGCTAGGTCATGTTGATGGTCTGAAAAGAGAGTTGAGTTGAGTCGATTGACAAGTGATGAAGGTGAATGTGACCAAAGTGTAGAAGAAGTGAAAAGCATATTGCTCTTTCATTGACAAGGACCAAAAAGATAACATAGATAGGGGTTATGAGAACCAAGAGCCCCATTCATGCGTGACGTCGTTGACCGTAGTGATGTTGGAGCGGTAATCGAATCACTTCGACATTAAAGTGAGCTCGAAGTCCCTTGAGCAGGTGATAGGAGGAGGAAAGAGGGTAACCCGTTTTAAGAGCAAAGATAACTTTGCCCCTTTTTATAGGAGACCCTGAGACAACTATAAGTCAAGTCCATGACTTTCTTTTTTTTTTTTTTTTTTTTTGGCGCAGACTGATCAATGCGGGAAGCCTGCAGAGAGATGTCATTTGCTTGGTGGTCAGTTGTGAAGCTGATCAATGCGGGAAGCTTCTAAAATAGTGTTGTTTATTGCTAGATTAGTCATAGCCATCCTTCAAGGGAGTGGTCTAGATTTTTGTTTAATATAAGGGCTTTTGAATAGCTGTCCTTCGAGGGAGTAGTCTATTAATTACAGCAATGATAGTACAGCTGTCCTTCAAGGGAGCAGTCTGATTTTTGATTTGATATTGATATAGTGACCATGGATATTGTGACATCTTGATTTGTTTTTATAAAAATGTGAGTCATGGACAAGATTATAGAAGGTCAAGGGCTCCCTTTTATGAGGACAAAGCATTCATACAGCATAAAAGGGTTATAGGAATTGTTAAGAGGAATAGGGTTGAAAGGAAGTAGGATTAAGAGGATGGGGATTGCTCAAGGGACGAGCTCAAGTTAAGTGTCAAGTGGATGAGTACTCGACTAACAGTAGAACGGTCGCAGATGCAACGCATTAAGAGGCTCAAGTTTTGGGCGTCCATCAAGAGAAGATAGATGATAAGTCCCTGATCCATACTTGTGCATGATAATAAAAGGTTTGAGCCAATTAGGAGCAAACTTGCCTCGTTTACTTTGCTCCATATTGGTCACGTGTTGATTCTCTTTGAGGACGAGGTCTCTGATGTTGAAATCTCGTTCTCGCAGATTTTTGTCATAGGTGCGCTTGATGCGATGTTGATAGACATGGAGATGATTAAGGGCAGCAAGACGGCGTTCGTCAAGTAACTCAAGTTGAGCTAAGCGATCTTGACGAAAGTCATCGTTGGAAAGGATATCATGTAGAGAAATGCGGAGAGACGGGATCTGTACTTCGAGAGGTAAGACAGCCTCTGTTCTGTACACGAGATAAAAAGGGGTAGCACCCGTAGAGGTTCGGATGCTAGTGCGGTAGGCCCACAAAGCGAAGGGAATGTGAATGTGCCAATCCCTGCCTGTGTCACTGACCACTTTCATGAGAATTTTGGTGAGAATTTTGTTGGAAGCCTTGGCCTGCCCATTTGCTTGTGGGTAGTAAGGCGAAGAGAAACTGAGTTTGATGCCGAAGGAGTCGCATAGCTTTTGGACAGTTTTGTTTTTGAAGGACTTGCCGTTATCAGTGATGATTTCATGAGGGACACCGCAATGATAGATGATGTGGGTGTTGATGAAGTCGATGATCTTGTCGGCTTTTGTGGAGACGAGAGGAATGGCTTCCACCCACTTGGTGAAATATTCAGTGGCTGTGATGATGGATTGATGACGAAGAGATGAATGAGGATTAATCTCACCGATGAGATCTAAACCCCATTGAGAAAAAGGCTAGAAATCTTGAGCAATTTGTAAGGTGTGACTGGGGAGATGAAGCAAGTTAGAGTGCTGCTGACACTTGATGCAACGCCGAACATAATCGCTACAGTCTTGATGAAGGGTAGGCCAGTAATAGCCCAAACAAAGGATGCGCTTGGCAACCGAATTCCCACTGAAATGTCTACCACAAATCCCATCGTGGACTTGTTGAATGGCATGAGATGCTTCAGTGGAGGTGAGACAGCGAAGAAGGAGGCCGTCGAAGCCTCGCTTATAGAGAAGACCCCCTAGCATGGTATAGCGAGCAGTACGCTTGATAAAAGCTCATCGTGCATTACTAGAGAGGTTGGGAGGAATGACAGAGAAAGATAAGAAGTCTACAAGTTGCTTATACCAAGCATCTTGTGGGATAGGGTCTATAGTGTTGACATGATGAATGTGAGGAGAGATATATGAAGGCAACGTCACACAACGCACCGTGACAAAAAGTTTGGATGCAGATGAGGAAGATGGGATACGTGAAGCAAGAGAAGCCATGGTGTCAGCAAACTTATTTGTGGATTGAGGAACAGTCTGCAGGAGGAAATGGTTGAAAGATGCAAGGAGAATGTCAACACAATTTTTGTACCTTTGCAAAATTTCATTTTTACAGAGGTATGAACCGTTGACCTGATTGACGACGAGCTGTGAGTCACCGAAGATTCCTCCATGATTTTGTGGAGGAGATCGTGGAAAATGTAGGTCATGGCGCGCTGATAAGTGGCACCTGCGTTCTTCAAGCTGAAAGGTGTGACTCGATAGCAGAAAGTCCCCCATGGGGTGATGAAAGTAGTCTTGTGCTGATCTTCTAGAGCAATCAGGATTTGATTGTATCCTGAAAACCTGTCCATAAGAGATAACATCTCATGGCCGACCGTAAGATCAACAAGCTGGTCAATGTTAGGAAGAGGAAAGTCATCTTTAGGACAGGCTAGGTTAAGGTCGCGATAGTCTGTGCAGATCCGAATCCCCCCAGTTGCCTTGGTGACTGGGATGATGTTAGAGACCCACTGTGGATAGTCGATGGGATGGATGAAGGAGACAGAAAGGAGGCGCTGAAGCTCCTCTTTAACAAGGAGGGCAACGCGAGGATGCATCTTTCGAAGCTTTTGCCTAACAGGCTTAGTCTCTGGTTTGGTGACAATGTTATGGGTAACGATGGTGGGGTCGATGCCAGGCATATCACTGTAAGTCTAGGCAAAGGCCTTGCTATGGTCGGAGAGGAACTGGGTATAGTCAAGCTGCTCCTGAGCGTCTAAAGATTAGCCAATCTTTAAGACATGAGGAACATCAAAAGAAGGAAGGTTGATGTCAATGGTTCATTCATTTAACATAACCTGGGTCTCAGAAGGGAGGGAGCGTTGGATGAAAGAATCGTCAGCGCCCATGTAAGAAAGAATGGCATCATCGTCAATGCAGTGAACAGTGTGAATGGTTGCCAACTCATCTTCGATCATGCTGGGAAGAATGAGAGGGAGAGATTTGGATACCCCATTGAGCTGATAAGTCAAGGGGTCCAGGCAGATGGTGTTTATGGAAAAAAAAACTAAGAGGAATGGAAACCACTGACTCCATAGGTGAAGGTGGCGAAACAGGCGAGTGTGGAGGTGATTGGTCAATGATTGGTTCAGGACAAAGGTCTACAGGGTCTTGAGTGGGGTCGTGATATCCCAGACCATGTCGTTTCTTGGTGTCATCATCAGTGAGCGGTTGGATAGGCTGATGGGAGCCCTGCTCATAGCGTCCGAAACCAAAACCCTTCCATGCACACCTGTAAAGGTAAGTGTGTGCAAAGGCGGGGTTGCTAAGAAATGAAAAGTTTGATGTGAAAGGTTGAGGTGAAGAAAGAGGATTACCATCAATAGGAGCTTGATTAAGCCCCCCATAGACGAGGTTGGTGCGGAGGTGAGGGGGACCATAAGGTATGATCATCCCTATCCAATGGTCGTAGCTGGGGCTGTGATGAAGGCATCCATACTCTTGTGGAGTTTGGAACATGTCTAAAGCCAGCAAGCGATACTCTCCCAATGAAAGTCTTTGGAAGACGTCTTCCATGGGGTCTGTGGTCGTCGCTTGAAGGGGAGGTGTAAGGGCGACTGCCTGTTGCGAATTAGTCAAAGCTTCTGCAGATGGAGGCAGTGCCAAGGTTAACAGCTTGATAGGAATGAGGACATCGTTTGGACGGTAGGTGGTGTTGCATGTTTTGAAGGGTGAAGGGTCAGTAGGAATGGTGTGGACTTGTCCATCATGCTCAAATTTCACACAACGGTGCAGGGTGGAGGGGACACAGGCCATGGCACGGATCCAGGGTCGGCCCAGCAAGATGTTGTATTGGAACTCTCCTTCGATGATGTAGAAGAGCTCTGAGACTGTGCGTGGACCAACGCAAATATGAAGGATGACTGTGCCAATGGTCGTGGTAGTAGTGTCATTAAAAGAACGCAAGATCATGTCAGTTTTAGAGACGCAATTCTTGGGAAGAGCCAACTGATCAAAGGCATGGGTGGAGATGATGTTGATGCTAGCGCCTCCATCAATCATAACGTGTTTAATGCATGTCCGATCGATATAGGCAGTGATGAAGAGGGCGGCGTCCTGATCTTCCGTGTTGGATGTGGGAATCTCAGAATCACTAAATGTAATGGAGGCGATAGGGGCTAAGGAGTGGACAAGGGCAGCAAGTGGTTGGGGGTCCTCGGGTTGGACCTCCGCTGCCTGTAGGGCTTGGATGAGGGCCTGACGATGTTGGGGCAAGGTTTGGATGAGATCGTAGAGGGACATCTTCACAGGCGTCTGGTGAAGCTGTTTCAACATGGAGTCGTGGATTGGTTCGAAAGAAGAAGAAGAAGAGGAGGGTTGAGGCACGCCAAGGATAGAAATCTTAGGCTTAGACGGTTGAGGTGGATTGACAAAAGGGTAGGTCCAAGGAATGGTGGCTTTTTCTTTCGCCTTGTCCTTTTGTGACCTAGTAGTGATGTGAATGGCATTGATTTCAAAGATGGGAGGTGAAGATGATGAAGGGGTTGTAACCGGTTGATGAGATGTAGATGGGTTTGAAGAGGTAGAAGGGTTATGAGAAGGAGTCGGGGGGTGGTCGAAAGTGTCCTCAAAGAGAAGAGTGTCTTTCTCTAGATAATGGCGAATGACAACCTTGAGGGCACAGCAAGCCTCGGTGTCGTGTCCTGGTGTACGATGATATAAACAAATCTTCGTGTCGTTGAACCAGGAGGGTTTAGACCCGAGAGGTTGGAAAGGCTTGATGGGTGGAAGAGTTATGCTAGAAGTTTGTAAAAGTCGTTGCAAGATCAAAGAGTATGAGCCCACGAAAGGGTCCGTGCTCATCGATGTATGCGATGTCGTTGACTTTTGCTTGGGCGAAGTTGGAGGGGGTTTTCGTACCACCTTCTGGGTTTATGGTGCGATGACAGGCTGAGACGGTACACTCTTCATGAGAGGTATCGCCCTTTTGGGAGAGGGTAGGCTAGTGGTCGGTAAAGGAAGCAAAGGAGGCAATCGGTTTTGATTAAAGGTTGGAGTGGGAAGGACTCTGGTTAGGGTTGAAGGATGCGGGCCCAAAATGGAGGGCAATGGTGACGGAGGCGTTCGCCTCTGTGGTTTGGCAGTCTTTTGTGATTTAGGTTGAAGACTATTATTAGTTGAAGTCTGGGTTAAGTCTACCTTCACTTGTGGATGAGTGAGGTTGGAGACGGGGCGAACGCCAAGCGATTTGATAGGTTTAGGCAGAGTAGATGAGGGTTTTGGTTTTGATGAGGTTGATGGAGATGTAGATGGTCTAGAGGCAGAAATCTGATTTTTATTGATAGTCTTAAGAGGTTCTGCCATGGGAGGATTAGCAGCATGAGATGAGAGGGCCCGGGCTTGTTGAAGAGCTGTGAGACGGTCCCACAATCCCTGATGTTCCACTTTCCTAGAAGGGAGAAGTTTGAGTATCTCCACTAGTCGGGAAAATGGCTGAGAAGATGCGAGATGAAGTTTGGGCTCTTGAGAAGATGTCGACAGTTGTGGGACTGAAGGTGAGACGGGTGTAGTAGTCTCGAGCCCAAAGCATGGGGAAGTCGTGACAGGTTCATGTTTGGTTGAAGACGAAGGAGAGATAGGTTCTTCCCTGGGTGGAGAAGAAACTGGAGAATGAAGCTCCTCAAGTGGGTAAAGGGCAGGGATGATAGTGCCCTCCACTTGTGGTCGAGGAGTAGGAAAAGTTGGGTCCTCCATGGGTAGCAAGAAGGAAGATGGTGAAACTGGCGGTGCTGGTAAGGTCGAGGCATCCTCCAAAATGAGAGAAGTTGAGGGAGAACTAGCCGGTGAAAGAGGTTCGTCCACATGTGATGGACTGATGGATGAACTCACCTCTTGTGGTTGGTTAGAAATGAGGGGCGAGACTGTATTGACTGTTCAAATATTATGTTCATGGGTATTGTCAGTCAAGGTCTGGACGTTGTTTTGGGTTGGTGGATGATTGGGGAACGGTTGTTTGAAGATATCGATACCCTGATTAGGAGGGGCATTAGGATTGTCGAGGATGAGGTCACCCTTTTCCAACATGTCTTGGACTATGTTTTTAAGGGTTTTACAATTGCCCGTGTCATGACCTTTAACACGGTGGTAGTGGCAGAAGTCATTTTCCCTATACCACGCAGGGATAGCGCGTGAGGGATCAAATTGTGGTGGAGGTCAGATCTGAGGGAGATTGATGGCCCCTTGTTTGATGAGTTTTTCTAGCACAGACGCGTATGATTCTCCAAGTGGAGTAAACTGTCTCTGTATGTATCTCTGCTGAAATTGACGAGTGGCGCTCATAGATGTGGATGGTTCAGATTGATTAGTTGAAGGTGAAGAGGAAGAAGATCTAATAACCACAGCATTTGCTGAAGCTTTAGATTTAGGATTGGATGAGGGCGGCTTAGAAGAGGGGTCATTGGTTTTGGAGTTGGGATTCTTACTCCGCAACTTGACTTTATTCTCCTCAACGGCACATAACTCAAGTTTACGAGCCATCGTGAAGGCTTCATCAAAAGTGCGGAAGGTTTGAACCCTCAAGGTAGAAGAAATATGTTTAGCACAGGCTTGAGAGAAAAGTTCAATAAGCTCAGGCTGGGGTAAGGAAAATGAAAGTTGATTGATAAGGCCCCTCCATCGAGTGACGAAATCAGCAATAGATTCATCCTCGAACTGGCGGATAGAATAGAGGTCTGTGATAGAGACCTTCTTGGTGATATTGATGGAGAAATGATCAAGGAAGAGCTGGGCCAACTGAGTGAATGTGAAGATGGAATGGCTAGGGAGAGAGCTGTACCAGTCAAGTGCAGCACCCGAGAGAGACATGGGAAACGTGCGTAAGAGCAACGCATCGTAGTGGGCGATAAGGTAACAGGCGTGTCTAAACGCCCGTAAATGTTGTTGTGGGTCTTCCTTGCTCTAGAAATGAGAAAACTTAGGAAGTTCCCACTGGCTGGGATATGGTCTGATGGGGACAGAAGGATGGATGGGCTCGTTGTAGATTTGTTCGTACAAGAGAGTATTGCGCGAGCCGATAACGGAGGTCTCTAGGTTGGACATTTTATCCATCAGCATCTTGATAATATCTACTGATGAATTGGCGGGTGGAACGCCTCCTAAATTGTAAGGCACTTGAAAGAGGCTGGAAGAGGTATACGACGTAGTCGGTTGTACCAATAAGGGCGCAACATACGGATGACTAGTCGTAGGGATAGAAGAAGTGACTAAGGATGGTTGGATAGAAGGCATGGCTATGTTTGATGTTATCATGGGAGGTTGGCTAGAGGTAACATGGGCCAATGGATAGGTAGCTACCCTAGTGTTGATAGGAGTAAGGGTGGGCGGAATAGAGATGACCAGGTTTTGAAAGGGGGTAGAAAGTGGTTGAGTGGACTGAGATTGATTGGGGGCCGAAACCCCGGTGAAAGTGGGCCCAACGATGGAAGGAGAGGCCACACTTGGATGGTTGGTAAAAGGTTGGTCATTGGTTGAGGCAACAGCCTGGGTGTCTAAGGGTTGGACTACGGACGTTGTTGATATGACCACAGTCTCGAGGAGAGAAGTCGGCATTCCATAAATTGGATTGCCCGAGGAGTCTCACGTTCGGCTATTCGCGAGATAGTATTGCAAGGCTGCGGTATTGAGGTCCAAGAATCGTGCGAAATCTTGGTCCCCTTCTGGGATAATAGGCATTTGGGTCAGAGATGGTCTGGTAGGAGTTCTTTCAGTTTTCGAGTTGAACTCCATTATAGGGTTGGTTGTAGGCGGGGTAGACGGAAGAGGATGATGCCTCGCGTGATCGACTAGAGCCTTGGCTTGGCTATGAGTCAGAACCATTCAAGGCAAGGAAGAACGTCCTCACAAGCTCAAACAAGCAGATAAGAACTAAAAAGATGAAGACACAAGCAGATCCTAAAAACCCTAGAAGTAAATTATTAGGATTATAGTGGCTTATGCCTTAGAATGTGTGTAGAGGAAGATTGGCTTTGTGAGTCGGGTCCTAGAAGAAGCAGTCTATGGAAGGTTTTGGGTTTTGTTATGGTGCTCAAGAAATCTGTGTTAGCTTCCGTACAGGCCTGGTGCTAAGGAGCAAGCTCCCCTCACTTCACGATTCCAGTGGTTAGCTGGTTTCGCTTAGCCAAAATATACTTCCACTAGAGATTATCCTCCGCCAGAGAACGGAGTGGGCTTTCCCCTTGGTGATGAAATCCAAGTGAGATTGCCAGGACGGGTAAGGTATCCGCTGGGGGATGAAATCCCAGTCGGGCCTTGTCTCAGGTAAGTTAAAATGTTTATTTTGTGCAGGTGGTTTGGTCGTGTAACATCAAGTGATCTAGATTAATTCAATATGCGGTTTAATTACTATGTGTGGTCTAAGAGATGCAGGCAAACAGAAATGAATGCAAAGTGTTTTAATGTCCAAGTCGAAATGTTTGTTCGTATGAAGACGAATCGAGAAAGAGTCGAAGAATATGAGTTTTAGCTAGTCTAAAAGTGTAAGAAAGAAAGAAATGTTCATTTTAGTCCTGCTTATGATGTCGTTTAAGAAGAGACGAAAGGAGGCGAAAAGAAAGGAACCTAATGCACCTAAATGAACGAAATAAAGAGAGAAAGAACCCAAGGAGGACCTAGGGTCCCACTGGGCGTGCCAGAATGTTTCTATTCAAAATTGCTTTCTATATTCAAAGAAGAAATAAGAAACTAAAAGAAAATGGTCAAGGCTAGAAGTACCTGATAAAGTTGAGCGCACCGAAATCAGACGTTGGAAGATTCTCCTCTTTGGCTGTGGAGGAATGACACCTGCGAAGAAAAGGCTAAAACATGAAAAAATGTTAGTCAAAGATATGGTGGGCTGTCTGGCGAACGCCTGATCCCAGAAGTACGAAGACTCCCTAGAAGGATATCAACCCACTGATAAAAAAGCAGAATATTTGACGAAAGTAGATAATGAAAGAGAAAATGACAAAAATAAATGACAGAAAATAAAAATGCGTACCTGATAAGCGGCACTGTTCTGCACAGTCACCGACGTCGGTCTCTGTGGTGCCGACATCGGTTAGGGAAGGTGCCGACATCGGTTGAGGTGCCGTCGTCGGTCGGGGCAGTGACCGGCGTCGGTCGAGACAGGTTCTGGACGAGTTGCAGAAAGTCTGGGAGAGTCAGGACAGGGTCTTGACAGGGTCGGGACAAGGTTTAGACAGAGTCGGGACAGGGTCTGATAGAATCGCTGGGCAAAGTAAGGTCGGGTTTGGACAGAGTCTGGGGGTTTTGGTCGAGTCCAGACAGAGTTATAGGTTGGGGTAATGGGCAGGGATGCAAAGAAGAGATTTAGGGCTTGGGTTTATGGTTTGAAGATTCAGGATGACAAAAATAATGAACAAAGAATAATCAAGAAGAAATAAAACAAACAGAGTAAATACTTACCTGCCAAAAGACGTGATGAAAGCCATAGTCGAAGTTGTTGAAGCGTCTGTGCAGTGCTGGATTGAAGTGAACGCTAGAGTTGGTGGATGCTGGAGTTAGTTGATCGCGAGATTGCAAGAGTCTGTGGATGTCGAAATTCAGAGATCGATTGAATGATTGATTGGGTTGATTCTGATGAAGGTCAGGGGACGGTTCGAGAGACGGTTTGATAACCGTTTCGGGAAACCGATCGGGAACCGAATGGTAACTGATAACGGATAACGGTAAGGTGACCGACATCGACAGGATTGCCGACATCGGCCGATAAGTGACCGACGTTGGCGACATCGGCCAGGTAAAAGACCGTCGTCGGCAGATGCACAATGGGGATAGAGTCTAGCTTTAGCTCTGTGCTCATTTTTACATGCTGCCAGGGTCAAGGTTGGTGGAACAAGTGATCGACAAGAGTTAAATAGGAGAAGAAGAATAAAACGGGGGACGACCAGGGGAGTTGACACGATTTCGGTGTCTACAGTGCCTTTGGTCCTTTTGTATGGTATTTTCCACCCAACAAATAAGAGGATGTAGTGGTCTATGTCAAATTGAATGAAATCCATTTCCATTTGTTATTTTAATTCTTTGCTTCTATAATATTGGTTCATGTTCATGTTATGGACTTTAATTCATGCATATGCTCCTTTAATAGTCTATGATGTTTAAATGGGATCAAGTTATTTTATGCAGTAGAAGTTAGATACATTAAGATTTTAGTGCATCACCTTAGTTAGATTTATTTCAATTTATTTACATTCCCATCTTCTCCCTTTTCACCCTCAATCAATTTGAATAATCGGCTTCTAAAATCTCAGAGGTCACTTTATAGATCACAATTTGGTCCCACATCTATAAAGCTTCCCATTAGAATTTGTTTATTGAGAGCAAGTGTTTTAGCATCAACAGGGGGCAAAGTATTCATGTTGGAGTCAACTATATTTTTCAAAACAATTAATGGAATATCAACACATTTTGTAAATCAACTATTTTCATTTTGATAACACACATAGTTTGTTCATGTTTTTTTATATATTACTGACAAATCTCTTAATATAATTTTTTTATATCACATGGTCATTGAGATTTGAAGCATTTTAGATGGAAAAATGTTTTTAATCACCTATCTCATATGTAAGCACATAGTTGTGTAAGAGATCAACCTCAAGTGTCTTATCCTCATGAAAAAGATTGTTAAAAAAAAAGATATTCAAATAAAATCAATGGTTGTTAAAGAAACCAATGCATACAAGAATTGAACTAAAACACACAATCATGAATTTTCTCATGTGGATCTTGTAGGATAAATGGGAAATGCTTGGATGTAACTCATGGACCTTTATTAATAATTAAAAAAAGATAATAAATACTCTTATAAAATAAAAAATTAATTTATATGTCCATTGGGAAAGGTAAACAACTAATCCAATGCATAGAATATCGATCTTATTGTAAAAATTATAAGTAATAATGTATCATGATGAGTATAGTTTTGAAGAGAAATAGATAATGTCTTGAGGTGATTGTATATATCTTTGCATCCTTTAAATAGGTTATTCTTGGGTATACTAAAATCATATGAAATAGGAGAGCATACAATTATACTTGCTAAGTGATTTGAAAATATAACATGACAATCAACCTTGGCATATAGGTGAATGGGAACAAAGAGAAAAAAAATAATGTTATCATTGTAGATCACCTATTGCACAATAATAATGACTATTTCACAAGTTGGAATAGTTGTTATATGGAGTGGATCATTCAAAAGAAGAGGATCATTTATACCTACAAACATATGAACACTAGTAGATCTAGGTAAGGGAGTGAGAATTTATAAATGACGATGCAATGGATGCAAAGACACTCAATCATTAAGCATATTTTGAGACATAGAAGGGGAAGTTAAGCAATAATTATAAACAATTAAGGAATATTATTTCATACATAATCAATATATTTACCTGCTACTTCTTTCATCATGTACATAATCTTAGAAAAATGATTAAAATTTTCCAAAGCATATGTTCCAATATTTTCAATAAGATTCATCGATATATTGTTAATTTATTTTAGCTTCAAAATCATAATCATCACAAGAATTATAGATATCTTTCAGATTATCATTCAAAGAAGATGTATCATTGACATGGATATTACATATAAATCCACATTATTGATTTAAAATAACAAAAGTATGTTGTGGAATGCACACCCTGGGTGGGACAAACACAAGGAAATTAGAGTTTTAGATTAATAAAAATAAAAAAAATTGCAACCCTCAAACAAGGCACCATTAGGAATAGAAAATGAATCAACAAGGATAAACTCTAATATGGAGGGTTTAGGAAACCCTAAAGCAAAATTGGCATTAAATATTTAAGATAAACACAATTTAACCATAAGTGGTGTAAGAGAGCACATATTCATTGACATTTTTAACGGAAAGTGGTTTATGTCAAAAAAAGCTACACAAAACCACATAAACAAGAGAATAACTAATATCTGAATCAAATAAATAAAATAAAAATAATTACAACTTAATTGTGCAAAGGGAAAATGACTTATATGCTTGGAACATGACAAATATATATTTTAGCTTTGAGAGATATTTGAAATGTGACTTATTTGTGTACTTTTAGAAGCTCAAAATAGGTGCAAATAGGTCCATAAATCGATGCACACATAAAGTATAAAATTTAGAATAAATTTGTAGCTTCTAGAATTTTTCCATGATAAAAGTGTACTATCATGGATGACCAAGATCATAGTGGTTTGATTCTATGAAGCTAAGTATTATCCTATTTATTACCTTTGATCCTGGTCAAATGATCATTGATTCTAATGGAATATAAGGACTCCTTTTGTCTACTCGCACTTTTATAAAAATCTCTTTCTAAATATCTTAATTCACTATAGGTCTCCCCAAAAAAAATTCTTCCCTGTAACACTACTCATCTAAAACAAACTCACAAAATCATAAAAAATGGAAGTAGTAATGAGAGGCTTACCTTAATCAAGCATTTTTTTTACTAGCTATAAATCAACACTCATGCAAGTCTACAAGAACTCTAATGAAATATGAATATCCCAACCCTTATCATTATTTTTATCAATAAGTTGTATTCAACTAGTAAATGTTAAATGCCCTTTCACTGATCTTTCAATCCTACTTTTGGTACAAGGGTGTTGCTCTAACAATTCTATTATAAGACATATTAATTCAATCTAAATGTATTCAATATGTGTTTCCTACATGCATCAATGGAATTATGTACTGAGATATTTTTAAGATTCAAATTATAATCTTAATAGTGCACAAGCTAAAAAATATAAAAAAGGAAAGACTTAAAATGGAGCAGAAGGAATGAATAAAATATGAAAGGGGTCAACATGCCAATAAGAGTCTCATCTAAAAAAAAAAATCCAAAAAGACATAAACACATTAATATCACAATAAATAACTATTTTTTTAATACACACACACACACACACACACACACACACACACACACAATAAGAAATTAAATTTAAACTATATTTTCTTAATGATTCCAAAACCAACATCTAACAATTAAAAGTGAAAAATATGGGATAAAAGGAACTCTTATACATTAATGTGTTAAAGACCAAAATAAGGGCCCAACGGTGCTCCATAGAAGATTGAAGATTGTGAAGGGCACTCTAGACAAAGGAAATATTTAAGAAAAAGGAAATCTAAGAGATGAGAAGAAATGAGAGATAGGGTCATAATTGATAAACATGTTAATTATAGTTAATTTAAATTAATAATTAATACACAAACAAACATGTTAAAAACATCATATTTAATTTTTACTTTGACATGTTAGAGTTATCTAATCAAATTACTTTAACAAATTCACCTATGTCTCATTAATATTGAAAATATCACTTTACATTTAATATGATCTATTGACCAAAAAATTATTTATTATAACTAAGAAATGTAAATACTTTCATAAATGTTAGCATTGCTTATTTCTAGTTATCTTCGCTCTTAGTTCTGGTTATCTCCATTGTGCATGATCTCAGATGATCTAATTGTTTCATGCTTGACTAACACATGATCTTAGATGATCTAATTGTTGCATGCTTGACTAACACATGATCTTAGATGATCTAATTGTTGCATGTTTCACTAACGGATGATCTCAAATGATCTAACTGTTGCATGCTTGTGAGCTAAGCTAACAAAGAAGGCTTACTTATTGTAAGTTTCATGCATTCCTTTAAGATAATAAAGAAAAAGATTTTAGTTCATTTTTCTTTCAAATCAACTGCACTATTTTCTTTTTCTTCTCTATTTTTTTTAATCTGTAAGTTTTCAATCTAATCCTGCTTTTCCAGCTAGATCTATAATTTATTTTGTAGGTTCAGTTGTAATTCTACATGGTATCAGAGCCTAGTTACCAAAAAGAAGAAGTACATTTTTTTTTTTGCAGATATAGAAGATCAGAGCTAAAAAATGGAATGTTCACCCTCTGCCATTCTCACACCATACAACTATTTTGATTGGAAGCCAAAGATTCTAATTTAGCTCAGAAGTAGAGGCCTCTATCAGATAGTTATGAATATAGAGGTTGAACCCAATCCAGCAGTTGAAAAATCTAAATATTTCAACCACATGGATGAAGCATTTGGTTTGTTGTGCTTATCCATCTCTCCAGAATTGTTGTTTCATGTTGAGGCATGTACAACTCCAAACCAAGTTTGGAATACATTGGAGACTCTTTTTGGAAAGCAAGATGAAATATGGGGTCATATCCTTGAAAATGAGCTCAACTCATTAGATCCAAGGAGTTTTGATAATATTCAAGATTTCTTCACAAAGTTCAAGACTTTATTACTTCAGCTCAAAGGATGTGGTATTGACAAATCCAAGGAAGAAAGAAAATTAATCCTTGCTATTCTATCAAAGTTGGGTCCAAAATATGCAGTATTTGTCTCTATTTTCCACACAATTAGGCTCACAACAGGAGCAACTTGGACGATGCCCACACTGGATACCTTCATTGAGTCTCTAGTACATGAGTCAGGAATAATTAGAGGGGAGTATGTCAACAATGATGTCCAACATCTTTGTGATGAATCAGGAATACAATTGCAGAACACAGTTCCATACACTCCATAGCAAAATGGGGTAGCTAAGAGGAAGAACTGATCTTTGAAAGAGATGGCCAAGTGCATGTTGCATGTTAGGTCCCTTCTCTCCAAATTGTGGGATGAAGCAATCAATTGTACTTCATACATACGAAATAGATCTTTTCACAAATCTGTCACAGGACAAACACCTTTTGAAGCATGGAGAGGCATGCAACTAGAAGTCGCACATTCTGTATCTTTGGATCTCCTGCTTGGGCACGCATTCTTGTAGACAAGAGGAAGGCTTTGGAGCCTCAAAGCAAAGAATGTATCTTTGTTGGATATCCAGATGGTGTAAAGGGATACAGACTACTAGATCTTTCCACAAAAACACTCTTCATTGAGAGGAGTGTCTACTTTGATGAAAGTCTTCCACATGCATCTCAAGAACAACATGCCACCACCTCTATGCTTCCTCATCTTACAGATCTCAGAGATACATGCAATCATTCTGATCTTATTTCTTATATTTTTGAATTTGATTCAGAGGAACATGAGCATGCATATGTTGATCCACAACCAATCCTTGATTTGGATTCTAGTGATGATTCAGTATCCCATGTGGAAAATCAAAGAGCAAGTAACTTAGCTGATATATATGAAATCCCTCATGCACTCTCAGCTACCGATCCCATCATGCCAATGCATGCCTATGTGGTTCTAGCATCCAACCCTCAGAGTTATGCAGAAGCTATAGGGAATCCTCTTTGGGAAGCAACCATGGATAAGGAGTACAACTCCCTCATTGCAAACCAAACTTGGGATTTGGTTTCACTTCCTTCCAATCGCAAGCTTGTCAAATGTAAGTGGGTCTATAGGACAAAGAAATTAGCAGATGGACATGTGAGCAGATACAAAGCACGGTTGGTCGCCAAAGGTTTACAACAAGTTCATGGCATTGACTATGATGAAACTTTTGCTCCAGTGGCAAAAATGGACTCCATTTGATTGGCTCTTTCCATTGCAGCATCAAGAAGGTGGGAGGTTCATCACATGGATGTGAAGAATCCATTTCTTCACGGTGATCTTGAGGAGGAGATCTACATGGAGCAGCCACAAGGATTTTCTATGACAGACATGGGTCTCCTACTTTTTTTTTTGGCCTTGAAATCAGCTAGAATCAATCATGAATCATAGTTGCTCAATCCAAGTATGCACGAGATCTCTTGGTTCAGTTTCACATGACTGACTACAAGCCAGCTTTCACACCTTTCCTATCAGGGGTCAAGCTTGAAGATGGCAAGGATACACCATTGGTTAATTGCACACACTACCGTCAATTTGTGGGGAGTCTTCTTTATCTCACTCACACTCGCCCAGATCTCTCATATGCAATGGGGGTTGTTTCTAGATACATGCAAGAGCTGCATGAGCTACATTGGAAGACTACCAAGTGTATACTTCGCTATGTCCAAGGAACCATTTGCCATGGGATTCATTATTCAGCAGGTTGTGTTTTGGATCTCATTGGCTACACTGATTTTGACTAGGCTGGTGATAACATTGATCACAAGTCCACTTCAGGATATGTTCTTAGTTTGGGATCACGGCCCATTTGTTGGTCAAGTAAGAAGCAATCTACCATTGCTTTATCATCAATAGACGTTGAATATAGAGGTGTAGTCAATGTTACCATTCAAGTCATTTGGCTGCAACACTTCCTAACTAAGCTTGGTATCCTCTTTCATCATCCGATTGTCATTTGGTGTGACAATCATAGTACATTGAAGGTTTGTAGAGATCCCATACAATGGCAGCGGACCAAACACATCGAGATCCACATGCACTTCATCCATGAATTGATACATGATGGAGTCATCGACTTGTGGTACTATGCCACTTCTAAATAGATTGCCGACATCTTCACGAAGACATTCACTGAACAAAAGTTTCATTTTCTATGAGACCTTCTTGGGGTGAAGGACATTGCACCACAGTAGCTGCCATGTGCAGTTAGTGTCTCTTTTGAGGAGGGGGTGGCAAGGGTGGGAGGGGAGGAGAGGGAGTGGAGGGGTTTGTTCCCATAGGGTTTTCCCTCTTTCCTCTTTTCCTTTCCCTTTTCTGTCTCCTTAGTTAGACTTAAGGGGGGGTGTTAACGCTGCTTATTTCCAGTTATCTCCACTCTTAGTTCCGGTTATCTCCATTGCGATTCTAATTGTTGCATGCTTGACTAACGCATGATCTCAGATGATCTAATTGTTGCATGCTTGACTAACAGATGATCTCGAATGATCTAACTATTGCATGCTTGTGAGTTAAGCTAACAAACAAGGCTTACTTATTGTAAGATTCATGCATTCCTTTAAGATAATTAAAAAAAAAGGTTTTAGTTCGTTTTTCTTTCAAATCAGCTGCACTGTTTTCTTTTTCTTCCCTGTTTTTTTTAATCTACAATTTTTTTAATCTAATCCTGCTTTTCCAGCCAGATCTATAATTTATTTTGTAGGTTCAGCTTCAATTCTACAATAAAGCCATCAAATTCAGTCTTCCTTTCCCAAAAAAAAAAAAAAAGTTTGTTAAAAATCTAAAACTCGACTGTAAGAAGTGGAAAGATACTAGTCATTATTTTGTCAAAACCTGCAACACGTGGAGTTTTATATGCTCAGGTGTGGCAGGAGCTCATGCCGACACACCCACTCCCCTCCTATAACTTCTACGTGCCCTTCCCTCAAATCTTCTAAATGCGGATCAACCTTCCAACGACACCGCACGCCTTTGCTGTGCTTGCTTATTTATGCTTCACAGCCTATTCACAAGCTTACCAACACACTACCCACCTCCACAGCAAAGCAATATTGATCTAAGGTGATTGTTTCTTTTGCTCCGAAACTTTCACTCATATTTATGTACTTCTAACTCTGTATATATATGTGCAGATAAGCAGTATGAATTCCGGGCAAGAGCAACAGCAAGACCAGAGGCCCGGGCTTGAGGGACACACTGGGCCCATCACAATTGGAGAGGTAAATTTATTAAAATTCAAATACAACCATGCATTAATATTAGGGTACAATAGTGGTTTAATTAGGTGTGTATGTATGGTGCAGTCATTAGCAGTAGCGAAAAGATGAACCCAGATAAAAAGATTGACCTAGCGGTTGTGAGCGCAATAACGAGCGCTGAGGGAAGAGCTACAGGTGTGCGGGAGGGCATTCCAGGCGGCCCTGCCTCCCAAGCACAGCATGTTATCGAGCACAGGACTATTGGCATCCCTGATCAACATACTCTCGGACAAATCTTAAATGTAATTATAACACACAAAAAGACATATTCAGTGTTCCTAACTTAGATTTAATTTAGTTTGTGTTTGTGTTTATGTAGCGAGCGAAGGACATAGAAGAGGTGAAGAAACCAGTGAATATGAGGGATGCGCAGAAGGTGACGGAGGCGGAAATGCGGAACGATCCGACCGGACGCGTGGATCCCAATGGCATTGCTGCTGACTGGATACATCAATCCTATCATGTAAACTTTACTTGTTGGAAATTGTATATTGTAAATCGTAATGTAATTATGCTTCCATGCAATAGAACAAATTTGATTTTGCCAGCGCGAATTGTTTGACAGGGTATACAACTTTCAGTCGAATGAAAACTTATTAGAATCGCCTCTTCCCTAATTTGGGGAACAACGAAAACATATAATGGCTTAAAAGTTATAAGTTTCGATTTGTTTTAAATAATGATCGATTTTTCTCCAATCTGTCAAGAATAAGTTCAGATTTCTTTACTGCTGATTGGCCAAAAAAAAAAAAAAAAATCCTCTTTTTTTTTCGCAATAACGGTAAAATCGAACTGATATTAATAAGAGTCGCTGCCAAACAGAGCTCTTGGGTGCCGTTGTTTAAGTCATCCATCATGTATTTAAATCTTTTTATTCAACTATCGTGACTAATTTGTTATCCCCTTTATCGCTAATTTGTTTATTTCAACTTTTACACTCTTATCCCCTTTATCGCTAATTTGTTTATTTCAACTTTTACACTGAAATCTGTTAAATTGGAGATTTCTTAGTGGGTGAATTTTTACTATGAAGTTCGTCCACTCATCCTTTACTTTGAACTTTGAAACTAATTCAAAATAAAATTAAACACTGAAGTTCCTCCACTCATCTTTCATTTTAAATTACTTCGAAATTCGTTCTCTCGTCTTTCATTTTGAATTACTTTTGAAATTAATTCAAAAACTTACACCGAAATCCCAGTGTAAAATCCCCCGACTGAATTAGAGATTTCGTGTGAATTTCGTCAATTGATTTTCACTGCGAAGTTTGTCTACTTATTTTTTATTTTGAAATTAATTCAAAATAGAGATTTAAGATTTTTTATATTGAAATTTGTTGACCTATCAAATTAGAGATTTTGTGTGAACTTTATCAATCAATTTGATTTGTGTGAATTTTCTCAATTAATTTGAAATTAATTTAATTTATTGAGCTATTAAATTTAGAGATTTTTGTGTGAATTTTTTCAATGAATCTTTATAGGAATTTGTTGACCTATTAAATTAGAGATTTCTGTGTCAACTTAAATTTTGTGTGAACTGAATCTTTATATTTTGTGTGAACTGAATCTTTATAGAAATTTGTTGACCTATTAAATTAGAGATTTTTGTGCCAACTTAAATTCAGTATGAACTTTGTCAATTAATTTTGATTATTGAAGGATTTTTTTTGTGATTTTTTATTTTTAACATTTGAAAATAATATAAAAAAGAAAATAAAAAGAGATTTTTGTGCCAACTTAAATTCTGTGTGAACTTTGTCAATTAATTTTGATTATTGAAGATTTTTTTTTGTGATTTTTTATTTTTAACATTTAAAATTATTATTTTTTTAAAAATGAAAAGAGATTTTTATGCCAACTTAAATTCTGTGTGAACTTTATTGAAGATTTTTTTTGTGTGATTTTTTATTTTTAATATTTAAAATTAATTTAAAAAAGAAAATGAAAAAAAATTATATTAAAATTTTTTACATTAAAATCTGTAGAATTAGAGATTTGTTCTCTTTATTAATTAATTTAAAATAAAGATTGAGAAACTTTTTATACTAAAATTTTGAAAATGAAAAAAAATATATATTAAAATTTTTTACATTAAAATATGTGGAATTAGAGATTTGTTCTCTTTATCAATTAATTCAAAATAAAGATTGAGAAACTTTTTATACTAAAACTTTATAGAATTAAATATTTGTTTTCTTTATCAATTAGAATTTCTAATTTGTTCTCTTTATCCATTAGAAATTAATTTAAAATAGATATTTAAAAAAAAAATACTATTAAAACTTTATAGAATTAGAGATTTGTTTTCTTTTTATTAATTAGAAATTAACTAACTCGTTCTCTTTATCAATTAGAAATTAAATTTAAAATTTATCAATTAATTTTTTAGATATGTGTTTTTTATCAATTAATTTTTAATAAAAAAATTAATTATTTATTTTTTAATTTTAATTGAAAAAAATATTATACTAATTTTTTTTACATTTAAAATATTTCAATTAATTTTTAAAATAAATTTAATTATTTATTTTTTACTTTTGAAATTAGAAATTAATTTACTTTAAAATTACTTTATTTATTTTTAACTTTTAAAATTAAAATTTAATTCATAAAATTATTTATTTTTTACTTTTAAAATTTATCAATTAATTTTTCTAGATTTGTGTTTTCTATAAAAAAATTTATAAGAAATTAATTTATTTTAAATTTTCATTTATTTTTTACTTTTGAAATTAGAAATTAATTTATTTTAAAATTAAAAAATAATTCATAAAATTAAAAATAAAGAAAATACTAATTTTTTTACATTGAAATTTATGGAATTAAAAATTTACATTTAATCAATTAAAAATTATTTAAATAAATTAAAAATACTAAATTTTTTTGCATTGAAATTATGGGATTAAATATTTATACTCTTTATCAATTAAAAATTATTCAAAATAAAATAATAACACTCATCTTTTTTTCCATTAAAATTTATATAATTAGATATTTATACTCTTTATCAATTAAAAATTATCTCAAAATAATGAAAAAAAAAATTATATTGAAATTTATGGAATTAGAGACTTATATTCTTAAAAAATTTGTTAATTAATTTTTATTTAAAATTTTTTTTACTCATTTTTTACTTTGAAATTAATTAATTTAAAATAAAGACTAAATTTTCTTAAAATAAAAATGAAAATATATATATATATATATATATATATATACTAAAATTTTTACATTATTTTTAAAATTTTAATATAGAAATTAAAATCTTTTGATAAGAAACTTTTTACCATAAAATTTATGGAATTGGAGACTTCTGAACTTTGTCAATTAATTTTCATTTTAAATTTAGTCACTCATTCTTTATTTTGAAATTAATATAAAATAAATATTACATTTTTTATTTTTTTTTAAATTTATTTATTATTATTTTTTTAAAATTTATAAATATTGAAATTTGTTGGTTTATTAAGAATTTTGTCACTCATTCTTTATTTTGAAATTAATTTAAAATAAATATTAAATTAATAATTTTTTAATTTTATATTGAAATTTCTTGATTTATTAAGAAGTTTGTCACTCATTCTTTATTTTGAAATTAATTTAAAATAAATATTAAATTAGGATTTTTTTTTACATTGAAATTTATTAACTTATTAATTTGGAGATTTCTTGTGAATAATTTAAATTTTGTCAATTATTTTTTATTTGGAAATTTGTCTATTTATTCTTTATTTCAAAATTAAAAATAAATTCAAAATAGAGATGAGAACCTTTTTACACTAAAATCTCTAATTATTGTGAAATTAAAAATTAACTCAAAGCAAAGATTAGAAAAATATTAAGCTATAATAAATTTTGTCCATTAATTTTTATTTCAAAGTTCGTCCACGATTTTTTACTTTGAAATTAACTCAAAACAAAGACTAGAAAATTTTTACTTTGAAATTTGTTTAGTTCAAGACTTGTGAACTTTGTCAATTAATTTTTTATTTCAAAGTTTGTCTATTCATATGGATTCTATTTAAGTAAATAGGGTTAAGAATATAGAGATAATAATACATAAGAGTGTTAATAAAATCTACAATAGGGAAATGTTACGCCCTTAATCTATAGTACATCTAGAAATATGTATGGTCGACTTGGGCTTTACATAGCTTCATATTATCTTATTTCATTTCTAAATATTTTTAGTGTATTCTGTCTATAAATAATCATGGTTAAGTAGAGTATATATAGGGAGTAGTGGTTAATCTTTATCATCATATTAAGAATTATATTTTTATTGTATTTTTGTATAGGTTGCGCTTTCAAAGTGAGTCAACATAATATTAAAATATTCTATGTTTTTATCAATTATTATTATGGATCTATTTATTTTATTCTTTATTCTATAATATATAATTTTATTATTCGAAATCATCTAAATAATTTATTATAAGTGGTATCAGAATTTTAATTTGGGTAAACTTCTATGGTGCAATTTTTTCAAATATTGCATCTTGAGCACTAAAAAGTTAAAAAAAACATAACTTTTGATCTAGGAAAAAATAATTTTTTTGTCGCCACAATTTTGTTCATGAGGTTTTTTTAAATAGAATCCATATGAATAGACAAACTTTGAAATAGACAAACTAGCAGTCATGAAAATTATTATTATTACCTTAACCCTATCTATATTCTTAGGGTATTATTATTTACATATTTACATATTTAGAAATTTTTACCTTATGAAAATTAGCAGTCATTAGATTCATCTCTACGAGATTATCATGATGATATTTTTTACCTATATAAATTTTTGGGACAAAATTTTTCACCTTTGTGTATATTATAAATCATTAGGTTCATCTTGGAGAGGCGATCATAATGGTATCATCTACTGATATATTTTTTCAAGGTCACAACCCTCCTAAAGAATGTGTGTGGTAGGACCTAACACTCATGGTTGTAGAAAAGGACAAGAAATCCCTTAGACTCCTCACAAAGATGGCATGGAGTCAAAAACTTTTGATCCAATTATTTTAATGATCATTCAACAACTTAAGTCAGAATTACAAGGTATGGTGTAGAAAGATGGTCTTGATGTGGTTAAATGGGACCTCACAGTGATGAGAGGGGCCTTGAATGGATTGTAATATCAGTTGCAATAAATCACTGAGAAATTGACCAACTTTTCAACTCAACGATTGAAAAATAACCCTCCACCACTCTAATTTATTTCTCCTCCTCTAAACAGTCAGAACACCATGGTATGAAGTCATCGTTTCCAAAAGTGGACATGTGCAAGTTTTATGGTAATGATCCACTCACATGGATTACTAAAATTGAAATTTTATTTGATCTACATTAGAATCCCTGCTCAAAAAAGGTTTTCATGGACTCTCTGTATCTGAAACCCAAGTATTTTATTTGGTATCATAAGTTATATGCTCAAATTAAAAAGAAGGGTATCTCAGTTTCATTATCATTTTTTTATGAGAAGTTGCATCTCCACTTTTTCACCAATGTCTCTGAAAACTACTTCAACCAACTAGCCAAGTTGAATCAAACTTGGACTATAAAGGATTACATTCATCAATTTTAGAATCTCTCCTTATGTGTGGCAGACATCACTAAGGAAAATTTGATTGACCTATTTTTGAGTGGCCTCAAAGATAGTGTCCAATTGAGGTTTCACATGTTTCATCCCAATAATATATATAAAACCATACTAATGACATGTCTAGCTAAGGAAAAAAAAGTTGATCAAATGAAGACATTTCATTAACGTTCATGAACATACCTTTCTAGCACCATCATTTTCGCAATCTACCTAATTGACACCTTAGGGACTTGAATAAAAGTGTGTAAAAGGTTTACGTTTTTGTTGTAATACCAAATGGATCAAAGTACATTGATGTATTGAAAATAATTTGTTTGACATTGAAGGTGCCAATGAGAGGGGGAAAGATGAGGAGGATTCAAGGGTGAGTTTGGAATATTTGAGGATGAATATGAAGATTCTCAACCTACTATTTCTTGTCATGTACTTTCAGGGATTAGTACTCCCCAAAATATTATGATGGTGGGTTTCTAAAAGAAATATAAGGTGGATATGTTAATTGACTTTGGGAGTAAACATAACTTCATAAACAATAAGTTGGTTATTAATTTAAACTGTTTCATTAATCCATCTTTAAAATTTTAGGTTATGATTATAGATGGTGGTACCATCAACTATTCTATAAAATGCCATAGCATTAAACATGCTATGGGATACTACTTGTTATATTTTGCTATACTTGTTATTCTCATGGGAGGATATATAAGGAAATTACTTATATGATTTGAAAAAATATAATTATATATGGCAGAATTAAGAGCACAATAAGTAGACCCACAACAATAATTGACAAAAGAGAAGAATAATTGAATATTATGACTGAGCTAATTCTAATGGGAAACCTCCACAACAATGAAATAAGAAAAAAATTCATTTTATGATGTTAAAATACTAACCACTAATTCATATATATACTCTATGTAGCCATGGTTATTTCATAGGCTAACCATACTAAGAACATCAAGAAATGCAACAAGCTAACATGAAGGTGTGTAAGCCACAAGTCAGCCATACATATCTCTAGATGCACTATAGGTTAAGGGCATAGAATGCCCCTACACTTCAAAAAAAATTTGTCCTCAACATTGAATCAAACTAGGATGTTGTTGTAAGAACACTTCATCCTCCCATGTTGCATCTTTAGAATGCAGGTTCTTTCATTTAATAAAATATTGCTTAATGTCTTTGGTTTGTAGTTGCTTATTACATATGTGAAGGATCTCTTCAGGATCCAGAATGACTTGACCTTCTTCATCCAATTCAGGTTTCTTAGTCTAAGTATAAACTCTATGTCTAATTACTTTCTCTAGGTAAGATACATAGAATACCATATGTATGCAAGTGGTTGTGGGTAATTCCAACTTGTAAGCCACACTACCAATTTTTTGAAAGATCTGGTAAGGGCCATAATACTTAGGTGATATCTTTTTATCCTTTATTTTTTTCTTTAGAGAAAATTTATTATATGTTGAAAATTCACAAAGACCTAATCACCTATGTCAAAATACTACTCATTGCAGTGTTGATTTTCTTGCTACTTCATTTGATTTTGTGCCATTGCTTAATTCTCTCAAAATTGACTAGCACCTCTTGTTGATGGTGAATGTGTTCCTCAATAGCTCTAACCTTATGATTAATTTACAAATATGAAGTAATGGATGGGTGGTGATACCCATACAATGCCACAAAGGGATACATCTTGGAATAAATGTGAAAATAAGTGTTATACCACCATTCAGGAAGTGGAAACCAATGAATCCATTTGTCTTGTTTGTCAAAAACAAAACAATAAAGATACCCTTTAAGACATTTTTTTAATACCTCTATTTTTCCATCACATTGATGATGATAGAATGAGTTATAGGTCAACTAGGTACCCAAACATGCAAATAATTCAATCCAAAAAAAACTAGTAAATATGTGATCTCGGTCACTTGTAATGATCTTTAGAGTACCATGCAATTTTTAAACTGTATTGAGAAAATTAGAAGCTATTATTTTGTCAAAAAATCATTATGATAATGAGAAAAAATGAGCATATTGAGTGATTCAATCCACAACTACCATGATAATATTTTTACCCTCAGACTATGGTAACCCTATAATGAAATCTATGGAAACTTCTTCACAACATTGGATAGGGATGGATAAAGGTTTTAAAAGACCTAGAGTCTAAATGGTTTCACCTTTTGGCATACCATTCATTCATCCACTTATTTCTAAACATACCCATTGAGTCCCTCACAAAATAAATATTGCCTGATTCTATAATATATTTTCAAAAATCTAGAGTGATCTCCAAGTGGAGAGGTATGAAGTTCTTGAAGAATTTTATGTTTGAGGAGAGAATGCTTACAAATGTATAATCTATCTTTATACCATAATGTGTTCCCTTTCCATGTAAATTTTTTAAATTCATTAGAACCCTACTGAAGATTGTCAATCAAATCCTTGGCATCACTGTCAATCTCCCATTCTAATTTTTATTCCTTTATCTAATCTTCTTGTCACATGGTCATAGCACATAGCAATGCCTCAATTGATTAATCATGTTGAGAGAGGGAATCTGCCACCACATTCTCTTTTCCTTTTTTATACATTATTTAAAAATCATAACCTAACATTTTAGTCTCTCATTTTTATTATTCTTTAGATGAAAATCATTGTTCTAAAAAAAATTTCAAGCTATCATGATTATTTTTTACCTAAAAGTGATGACCCATTAAATAAGGTCTCCATTGCTTCACTACATGCATAATAACCATCATCTCTTTCTCATATATTGGTTTGAGTCTTTTGTTTCCTTCAGTTGGCAAATTTCAAATGCCAATGGTTTACCTTTTTGTATGAGTATAACCCCCATGTCATATCCTGATGCATCACACTCCAAAACAAAAGTTTTTTAAAAATTAGGAGTAGCCAAAATTAGAGTTGTGCACATAGACATTTTCAACTATTCAAATACCTTGGTAGTTGAATCAATCCATTGGAAAGAGTATTTAAAAAAAATATGAGTGGGGTTGCAATGCTACCATAATTTAAAAAAAACCTGTGATAGTAACCAATTAGCCTCAAAACTCCTTACAGTTTATTAAGGGTCTTGGGAACATACCACTCCATCATCATTTGGATTTTATTAGGATCAAATTTCAGTCCTTCGTGTGAAACAAAATGACCCAAGTATTCCACCTCTTGGACACCAAAAGCACATTTGGAAGGTTTGGCATAACGTTGATGTTGTTCCAAAAATGAAAGAACCTATTTCACATGCTTCAAATGGTCTTCCCAATTTTGTTTAGATGATGATATCATCAAAAATATTAATACAAACTTTCTCAAAAATGGCCTAAAAATATTATTCATCAAACTCAAATGTAGATGATGCATTTATGAGGTCAAAAGGCATGACCATAAATTCATAATGGTCTTCATGAGTTATGAAAGTTATTTTAGGTATGTCCTCATCACGGATGCAAATATGATGATAGCTATAAGGAGTGTATAACTTGGTAAAATAAATAACACCATGTAATTCATCTAGAAAATCATCAATTATGAGAATAGTAAACTTATCTTTGGTTGTGTATTTATTGAGTTCTTTATAGTTTAGGCACATCTTCCAACTATCATCCTTCTTCTGTACCATGACCATTTGGGAGTAATATTCACTGTGACTATGTCAAATGATTCTTACCTCCAACATCTCTTGTACCATATTTTTTATTTCACTCTTTTGGTTAGAGGGATACATATAGGGTCTAATATTAGGTGGTGTACTTCCTAGAATGAGTCTGATGACATGTTCATGTGTAATACTTGGAATAAGTCTATAAACACATAATATTTTCAAATTTATCAATTAATTATGCTTTCTCTCATGCAAAAACCCATTGAGTCTCAATTTACTGAGTGCACACCTTAAAGGGTGTACCAAAAAGGGGTGGGAAGATAATTGGCACTTCATAGGATTGTTGTCCCTATACTACCACTTGTTATCTAAACAACCATCTGCTAAAAATACTCCCCTAAGATATGCCTCCTATTTTGCACACTCCTCTAGTCATTTTCCACCTTCATCAGCCCCTTCTTAAGCCTAAAACCCTTTTTGATGGATTACATTACATTTTCAGCCCCATCGACCTTGTAATTTAATTGATATAACTCATTTAGGGTCTAAGTCAACCCTTAGGTGACCTAAATAAAGACCAATTTTTTTTTTCAATAACGATATAGAGTTGATTGGGCTGACCTTGTTGGCTAAAATTTTAAAAAAATTTAGGGTTAAATTTTATTATAAATACACATTCATTTTTGTCATTTAGAGAAAGAGAATAAGAAGAATATTATCTTGTGCATCTATTTATCCACCATTCTACTTGAAGAGCATAATTTAGGGTTTTAGTATTTTTTTAGGGATATGAATCTTGTCTTGTGGAGAAGTCTTTTGGATGCATAGATAAATTGTGTAGCCTAGAGATGACTTATACTTGTTATACTTATATACCACCACAACCTCTTATAAATCACCTTGGCCAAGGGAGATATTGAGGCTTGGTGGGTTCATATTCAAATGTAAGTATTCCTAACTTTGTTCCTTATTTATAAGAGTAGATAGATTTGCATTTTTACTTCTCTCCCATGTATTAGAAATTCATGTACATTGACATGAGTATAGATATTCTATGCATGTTTATTTTTTATGTTTATTAACCCCACTTTATACCTCAAGCTTTGGTGAATGCTAGATTAGATTTTACTTTGTAAATATTTAGGTAATTAAACATTTGTCTTCCGAAGGTCTGTGTACTTAAATTTCATCACCAAGGGGGAAGCTAATTTGTTTTTCTAGCTAAGTATAAATACATGCTTGATGGTATATATTTGCAAAGCACCTAACAACATTATCATTGTAGAATTATGAAGTGAGGGAGTAGGCCAAAATACCAAGTATGTGCCATCACCAATAGTGACCACTTTCAACCCAAACATCCTGAAACCAACCTTAGATTTCATTCTTGTTCCATATTTCAGCCAACTTGCCTATCACATTAAAATTAAACTTTATTATCACTTAATAACACTTAGGATGACCAACTAATTAACATTTAATTTTTAGTTTTTGTTTTCTCTTTGATCATTGTATGTTGTATTGAAAAAATTGCATTGGCCAATGTTGGTGTAAGGTTTTTGTTGTGTGTTCCAACTAGATCAATCACATTGATCCACTTGCTTGTGTGCTTAAATATATTTTACTTCAAAATTATCTCTCAAAATTTTCACCTATTTTATAACACTATTGTTCTAGTTGATATAACCTCTTACACATTATTTAGCCTTTATTCTTGAAATACATAGTAGACCTACATGGCTATGTATCCTTATCTTCCTATTCAGTTATTTGTTCAGTAGTACACATTGGACCTGCATGACTATATATCTTTATATTTATATTTCGTTTCATAGTTCATAGAACATAGTCAACTAGTTCGACTCTATATCCTTTTTTTTTAATATTTGCATCACTCCTTTTAGCCTCCTTTCCTTATAATGAACTTATTGTTTGAGGATAACCTAGAGTTAAACTCAATAGACATGATGAGCTTTACCAATTCCAATAGGTTTCCCAAAAAACAACTTGTGGCTTCCAATTTAGATCAAATCAATGTGCTTGTGGCCACTCACACTACCAATTATGGGACTCCTCATTCATCATCAGTTTGTAACCCTCTTCTCTCCTTAGATTATCAGCTAGAATTAGAGTACAAGCCAAAAATGCTTTTCTTTATCAATGAGTTTCCTCAACATAGGGGAAAAGACCCTTCAACTATTTACAATATCATGATAAGTGGTCAAGTAGAATAACCCCAATCACCTTCCCCTACATTCTCTCATGGATTTTTAAGTGACACCTTCTTTGCTTCTCAACCCCTCCATTATATCTTGATTCCTTTGATTTATTCAACCTTCATGCCAAGTATGTCTACTAACATGGTAGGTTTAGCATCTAGTGGGCCTCTTCCAAGGTGCCTCCTCCTGAATCATTCCACTAGTGCATTATTTTATACCAATGATAATCATGACACTAGTGTCTCTTTTCCTTCTAATGTTAATCCTTCTAAAAGTGTACATTTCACTACATATGTTAATCATGATACTAGTGCTTCCTTTTTTACCATTACTTCTCAAGCCACTAGTGCCACACATGCCACTACTCAGAGTGTAACCCACACCACTAATACCAAGCTAATGCTTTGCATGGTGCATAAAATAGTTAAATACCACTCAAACCGATCAACTCTTATTGTAAAATCTTAAACAAATGAATGATTTTCAAACTAATAATGGCCATAAAATGATATAAATGTATAATCACCTTATTCACCTTCAAAATCAACCTTAACAAGTTCCATGGGGAGCGTAAAATAAAAATTCCCCCCACCACACTTGAGGGATTCCCATGGTAACATCATTCCTCAACCACACCTTGTTAAAAAAAATTAAACATCTTCAACATGAACATCTTATACCTCAAATCACCAATATCGATATAGGTGGTATCACACCCACCTTTAGTTAAAATGGGTTAACCGATCCTACCTTACATTTAAAAATGTTTGGTAATATCTAAAAAGATTAGATCAAATTAAATAATTTTGTTGCTACCAAACTATTGGTGAAAACACTCTATCAAGATGTTTTAGATAGGTACAATCAACTCAAACCCCATTCTATCACTAGTTTGGAAGATCCAGTTAACTACCTAGTACAAGAGTTTCAAACTAAGCTGAATAACATGTTTGATCTATGGATTATTATGGTTGTTAGTTGATTAACTATTTTTTAATTAATATTAATGTCATATTCTAACTATGGGACAATTATATGTTGCTTAATTTACATGATTGATTTTCTATGAGATAGCTATACTTTTATATTTTATATATTATTATCATATTTGTTAGTTATACAATAGTATTTTATGGATATAATTATGTTTCATGATAACTACCTCCATTGTTGTGAGGTGGATGCAAGATAGATCTATCCCTTAGTGTATGACAGAGGGACATCATCATCGGAGAGGATGGTGTAGATGGAGGCATTGGGGGATGGGATGATAGAGATAAAAATTGGAAACCCTTGCACACACCACTATAGAATAATATGTTTCGTGATTATTTTTTGAGCTAGATAGTTGTGGTATATTTTAATTTTATGTCATGAATGTCTACTATGATCTTTTGTTATTCTATGATCATTTTGTTCATTTGCATAATTTAACTAATCTAATTGTTATTGCATTATTATCTATTAATGTTATTGAAGGGCTGATTGAATCAATCTATTCATGTTTTAATGTGACTTTATGTTTTTTTGATAATAATTGAATAGTTGTATTGTACATAGTTGAGTGTTTATATAAACAATACTTTGTCAGATTATTTATTGTAGAAATAGATGTATTCTATTACTTATCTTGATCGGTTATTAAGTGACTAATTATGTTATAAATTTATTATTATCATTATAGTAGTTGCATAACTTGAATAAGATATTAATGAGTTATAAGTTCTTTTTTAGGCATTAACAGATGATTTTAGTTGGCTTGATAAAATGAAGTTAATGTTCTTGACATAAGTATAGTGCTTAGGAAATAAACAAAATACTATGCAAAGTGTTTTAGATAATATCATTGTTTAACAATTATAATGATATCATTTTGTTTGATGAATCTTGCTAAAGTAGATGGTTATTTGTTTAACCTAGGAAGTTAACTTCTAGTTTGAGGTTGAATGTATAGTCTTTTTATTTTTGGATGACTTAGTAACATTGTCAATGACATTTTAAATTTAAATATATATTACCTTGTCATATGGTCATTATGCTATCAAGACTTATCATTTGTTGACATTTCATGAAATTACAATGTTTTTGGACATGTCATTTAGTCTATTTGCATGGGCTATGGGAAGTCGATGTTAGATTTGATAAAGTCAAAAAGTATGCACATTTTTTATGATTATTTATATGGTTATTGAGAATTTTTGAGATGAATAGGATTTATAATCTCTCATTGACTTGAGTTAACAAACATTCTTAGCAAAACCATTATGGGAATTGGAAGGATCTACATGAAAAATGGTGGTAGATTGTAGCATAGTTTAGTTTTGTTGTGTTATTACCTCTATGCATTGTTCTAGTCATTTTTATGTCAAGTAAAAGGGAGAAATTGATGAAAAGGGTATGGAGAAGAATAAAAGAGAGGGGAGGGAAGCCTTTGAGGGCATGACATACATGGGTGTAGTAGGTAGAAGGAGAACCAAGGTGTACTCAAGGTAAGGAGTGCAGACAAAATTTGTTTTCCTTGGGATTATAATTAGCTATCATAGGTTGGTGATGTACTTTAAACTCCTATGTTGTGTTTGATGGATTTATGGAAAGGAATTTATAAAGGGTTTAATCCATTTCATTTTTTTAAAATTAAAAAAAAATTCTATATGTAAGGCCCTATGATGGCTCAACCATCCATAGAAACCTACATCCAACCCAAGGTAATCCTAAATGGACAAGTTAAATCTTTTCTTCCAAGTTTATATTAAACACCCTATAAACTATGTGTTGATATCAAACCAATTATGGGGATATATCCATTAAGGCTCTAATTGTAGATTAAATTTTGTTGTGTTTATGTAGATTTATATTATTTATAAACCTAATTAGGAGTTTGTGTAAGGATGTTATTGGTTTTTAGAACAAATTGGAACATGTAATAAATTACACACATAGAGACACACACACACACAAAGAGAGAGAGAGAGAGAGAGAGAGAGAGAGAGAGAGAGAGAGAGAGAGAGAGAGAGAGAGAGAGAGAGAGAGAGAGAGAGAGAGAGAGAGAGAGAGAGAGAGAGAGAGAGAGAGAGAGAGAGAGAGAGAGAGAGAGAGAGAGAGAGAGAGAGAGAGAGAGAGAGAGAGATGTGTGTGTGTGTGTGTGTATTTACTTAGATTTATGGTTGATGATTTATACACACACACACACACACACACACACACACACATCCTTAAATTTAGAGCTTTTTGAAAGAAGTCTATGTGTATTGGGTTATAACCAACTTATGGTATATGTATAAATAAATTCAAAGGTTTTGGTTTTCAAATGAATTATATTTGCATTGGTTTTAAATGGATTTATAAATTATCAGTATAGGATATATATACTTCTCTCTATTTTTAAATCATGTAGCATACCTAATTATACATATACATAATTGGGTTCAAGTCAAACATATGAAGTCTTGAACCTATTAAGGATGCCAACAGTAGATAATTAGTTGAGAAAATAGTTTATTGACTTAGCCAAGTTATATGATTATCAATTGAACTTATTATATATGGAATATGTAATCATTAATGCTGAGATATGTTATAAGTATGGGTATTCAACTATACAATTACTTGTATGAGGAATTTTTAAATATCAGACTGAGGAATTAATTTACAATATTCATCGACATAGATGAATTGCTTAGTCTCTATACAAATTGATTTAGACAGTGTAATAAATAAAGATGAGATATTGGTTATCTATTAAAACTTTTTATAGATTGTGTAAATGATAGGTAGAGATACATAATCATATAATTCTCAATGTTTAGACATAAATGAATGAGTATATAGTCTTTGATCATTTTATATTTTAGTAATTCAAAAAGTATAGTGATGTTTTTAATTTGATAGGTTGAGTACCAAGTTGAAGGAGCCCATTACCTTTATAGAATAAATTTGGAAGATAGACATGACAAAGCAACAAGATAAAAAAGGAACAAAATATGAACATGACAACTAAAATCCCCTACCACCAAACTTATGCAAATTTTCAACCAAAAAATCTAAGAATAAACAAAAAGAGTCAAAGCAAACCCAACTATCCCAATTTATCATAAAAGACCAACTTTTTGGTCTCGATACTTTCACCTTTATTATTCATCCCTCTGGTATAACTTCCATAGAACTAGTCCTTATCCTCTTCCTATCTTTTGTACATGAGACCAATAAACTAAAACTCTAATTTCTCCTCCTTGAGATCATGATTGACCTCCTCCTCTCCACCACTTTAAGTTGATTTTTTACCCTAGGGAGTGCATATTGAATGATACTTAGTGAATTTTTTGGTTGCCAACTTGTGACTTAAGAGCCCTTTTAACTTCTTGAATTAATCCACAATTTTGTTGCTCAAATTTTTTTGGATAGAGATCTTTTTGTGTAAATTATGGAGAGAATTAATGATATCCACCTTGGCATTAGATTCAAAAACCCCTCTACCTCTGAGAGCTAAAGGAGGGACATAGATATGAATCCCCATATCTGGTTTTGGATTCTCCTATGCCTTCTTAGTAGAATCCCTAATATGTTCTTCCTATTCTTTATCAAAGTCTAACTCTATGGAGTAATTCTCTCTCTCTCTTTAGTATCTTCCTTCTCACTGGGGATATTGATTGCCTTAGTGATGATTTTAGACCATTGTAGTTCCCATCTCTTAATCAATAGCAAAATCAAACCTTGGTGAATTAAGTCTACTAAAGGGTTTTTCTTAAAGTCTAGCATCGAGGCTTCCAAGGATTACAACAACAAAAATAGAATGTTGATAATGTGGCCTTTGAAATGATTAAGAAGGAAGAAATGCTGGGAAAAAATCATATTATGTTTTCCCTCTAAATTAATATACCTCATGATCTGGAGGTAGACTTCAAGCCATTTCCTCAGTAGTTATGTCCTCATAAAATCCTTCTAGGATGAAATATTGAGTTTATTCTTTTCTTTTTTGAAGAGAATGCCAAGAAGTTCATCCTTTCTCTTCTTGTCCTTTAAATATTTTATGCCAAAATAGTCCATCCCAATAGTCTCTCCAATGACCTCCTCTATGATCAATATTCTCAAGCCATACATTCAGACTTCACGATCTTTCCAACCATGAGAGAAATCCTTGAAAATCCCTATGTCATGCCCAACTAGCCATTCCATGAAGGGTGCTAAACTACCTTTGACCATTTTATGCTAAATATATTCATTATCCTTGAAATCAAAGCATGAAATTGGTTTGAACCAATCTCGATCACTGCCTATTTTATGAATTTGTAGACTTCTTCAACAAGCTTCATTGTTAGAGATCTTAAAGAAGGAGATGGGTAGATTATAGAAAAAAGAGCCAACTAAGAAAATGTGATGCAAGCCTAAAATGACCCAAACATGCAAGGCTATATGAATAATTACCTTGCACATATTAATATCTAAGATCTCAATCTAGATTTGTGTCAACATTAAATAAACCATCATGACAATGTGGGGTGTGTCCTTTTTCTAATTTAATAATCAAGATGATGATATTAGGAAAATCATTCTCATGCCAACTAATGAAACTGCTTCTTTGAACCCCAAGGTTGGTCATGTAATTGGTGCACCTATTTCCCTCCCTATATACATGCACTATAGATACCCCTTTGAAAAGGGAAAATAAGTTTTTTACATCATCAATGATTCCAAAAATATTTTAAGAAGAGTGGGAAATACCTTTTAGACAATTAATAATGTTCATTGACTCATCCTCAATTTGGAGGAATTCCATACCAAGGTTGACCACCAGTTTAATGCCCTAAAACACTGATTTAGATTATAAAACATGATTTGTTTGGATCCCCAATGGTCCATCATAGGCCACTCTAATATTCTTGAAAGAATCCTTGATAAATCCTCCCACTTCCACTGGGCCTAGGTTCCCTTTTGTAGCCCCATTAAAATTTAGTTTAAATCAAGAGGGAGGAGGATGCAGCCATTTTAATTTTGACTAGTTAGCCCCCTTCACTTGGTATTTTTTAGGTATGAAAAGGTTGAGGTGGTTTAGAATCCAGGAGAATATTGGGGAACTAGGTTGGTCAAAAGAGGAAGTGAATGATGACTAGTTTTCAAAGACAAATGCCAAGATCCTCTTGGAGGTGGAGGAAGGACTAGGCCTATAGTTCTAAAAAATCCAAGAGTTCCTAGATTTCTAAATGCCCCCAAAAGTGTGGGTGAGATCCAAATTCCACCAAAATTTCAATGGAGGAGATTCCCAGGGTGGCTTCCATTGAGTGATCAGGTCCTTAATAGAGCCTTAGGTGACCTAGAAAAATTTAAACCTGTTGAAGAAATGCTAAAAAATTGAAGAATCAAAGGAATAGGAAAATAAAAAATGCTCGATAGATTCAAATTCTTGTTTGTAAATAACACACCTATTGGGAAAAGGAATACCATTTCACACCAAGTTGTCCACAATTAAAATCTTATTTTGAGCTATTAACCAAAAGAAAACATTGATCTTGGAAATCAGATTTTTTAACCAAAGATCATTCTAATTATCATCAACTTCTACCTATTCCCAAACGGATACATATCTAGATTTAATAGATTAAATAATGTTTGGGTCATTTTTACAAATAAGAGCATCCTCCTTCAAGAATATGCTGATATGAATGTGTTGGAGAGAAATGTTTTATTCATGTAGGAGACATGATTGCTACTAATTTAGATCATCTTTTATGAGAAGTTTCCACTTTTTCCTTCCATCAGTCTCCTCCCAATAATTTGACACCTTATGGTAAAATTTATCTTTGAATAAAGATATTAATTATAGGTCTTGGAAGGAGGAGGCCAAAAGGGAGTTGATCTAGGGATATTTTCAATAGTCCACTTTGTTACCTATGCCAACAGTTCACTTAAGACCTTTGCTGAGAAGATCCTTACTAGTTTCAAAGCTTTACAAAATGTTGAGCCATTGTCTAGGGAACTTTCTAAAAGGAATAAATGACCTTCCCCAAAATTTAAGTATTTGGACCTTATGATCTTGGTCCATTGCTTATCTTCCTTGATCACCCTCCATCCTTTCTTTGCCAAAAGGGGTTGGTTCATGGATCTAATCTTTCTCAAACCCAATACTCCTTTTGAGGTGGGTAGACAAGATTTATTTCAAGAAATGAGTAGAAATCTAAATCTATCCTTTGATCCTTTCCAATGGAAGTTCTTATGAATATGATCGATTTGGTCTACAATCTTGTCAAGGATGACAAATAAAGACATGAAATAAACTAGGATGCTTTAAACTGAGCTCTTAAGGAGTTTTATTTTACCAACTTAGGATAATAGGTTGTGAGTAATGTTTTCTTCGTGGATCAAATAAAATTTCAAGTTACTTTGGGAGATTGGATAACTTGTAGTCTAGATATAATTCTTACCTAGATGGTAACTTTATGTTAAGGACTGTTTATGTTTCTATTTATTATTCTATAATAAATTGATGATACTAGAATCCTTGCATTAAATTTGATCGATTAAATATATGTATTTGATATTTTCATACTTAGCATATTTAGATCTTCTAATAGGAAGTATTCCAATTGAATATATTAGTTTTATGTTATTATATATTTTAACTAAATATTGCATTTATGATACTAAATAAGCAATGGATGGATTCCACTAGCTTAATTAGTGCCATCAATGCAAGATGAGGTATAATCCGATTGAGTGGTGTGTATGAAATTTATTGATCCTAGAGATCATAACTATTTGAAAACTTTGGCCAAAGTAATCTTTATATTTAAACATTTTTATTTTGTGTTGATAATATTTTTATTTTTTTGTGATATCATGTTAAAATGGATTTCTTTATGATACGCATCATGTATTAGATCTCTTACAGCACACGGATTCTAGTTTGTCACTCTAGATTCCTAAACTATCATTATCTACCCATACATGAAGGGAGGGATATTTCCTTATTGGGAGATATTTTTGTGGATCTATGTTTTGTGGTTGGTGTGTAAAATCACTCAGATGATTCTCTCCCTCCTTATAGGATTACTACAAAAGATACTACACTTGAGATTATTGACTGATACCTGAGTCATGAAGACTTTGAGTCATGGAGACTCATGCTTCATGGAGCTTTGTACCATGTATTATTATTTTAGACATTATTTATTGACGAACCTGTATTATTTATTCATTTTAATTCTACAATAGTGGCTATATCAATCATGGCTGAAATTGTATGATTATTTTAATGAGTTAAATTTAGTCTTTATTGTTTATTTAACATTGTTAATGATTTTTTATATCTCTTAATAATTATCATTGATACATGAGCATCCTTCTTGGATGACTCAAAATGATGAATTGTTCATCAAATTCAAATTTCCCATCATTTTGCTTAGTTTTAAAATTTGAATACTTAGGCATATAATAGGTATGCTAGGAGGTTGTTTATAAGTCTAGAAGGTGCGAAATGATTAGAAAATAATAAAATTTCACTATGGACAAATTTTTCATGAGAAAAGTTCACCATTATATGTACAAGCAATCTTGATGCTTGTGTCAAGTTGTAAACTCATATGCAAGTGATTATTTGAATTAGTTTAGGTAGTTACTCTTGTTATAAACTTGTTATTTTTGGATTAGATTTAATTATTACCATGAATTTGGAGTAAAAAGAGTGTTATAATTAGGGTAATAATGGGAATAATCTCTCAAAATGTGGTTGAAAGCCATATAGACCTTTTTTTTGTGTACAAACAAATGATTCAGAGTGTTTTTTTTAATGCTCAATGAAAACAATGTGATGGTGCTCTATTTTGGAATTTTAATATGAATTGATGAGTTTAATATACATTTATTAAATTTATTTCAATAATTTTATAGCATTAGTTTTTTTTTTCTTTGAATATTATACAAGCTTGTAGGGTGGTGTATGTATAAGGTGTGTGTATATAGAGTTCCTTCAAAGTGATTAAAATAGATAAGAATAGACCTAAGGATGTTAATAAGGGTAATATGGAGTAATTTGGAACTTAACACCTTGATTCAAAGATGTAACCTATAAAGAGACCCACTAAACTCCTAAGAAATCAATTACAGGCTATGTAAATGGTGACTATGTATATAAAGGTAGCATCAAACTAAATTATGTAATGGAAACTGAGACTAAAGAGATGAATTCAATATTTATAAAGGTGTAAAGATTAGTTTCAAAATATTTTTAATGTTTTTCAGAGCTTGTAATTTTTTTTGGGAGATCAAAACCTATTGATAGACCTTGGAAACCCTATAGACAAAGTATGTATATACAATGTGAGCAAGACCTAGTGGAAAATATATACAGAGATTAGGAGAGTGAAAATTAGTGTGTTGTGAATACAAACCAACCTAGGGAAAACATGTAGAAAAATAATACTATCCTCATCAAACTATATATATTATTTTAATATAAACTTTAAATTTTGAGATGTGTGTTTTTGGGAACTACAGGTTTGATTGTGTGTACAAGAAAAGATAAGAATGATGTTAAATGTGGAATAGAGATGATATAAAAATGTTTTTTATGATTTTTTATAGGAAATGAGGCTTAATATAGACCACACAGAACTTTCATAGAAGAAGGAATTCATGTTTGGAATGAGATATAACAACATGTGTGTTATCAACTTACTATAGTTAAGGATATGTGTTATAGGGGAACTCCAAAGACATCTTCAAAAACTAGATTAGAGACATGGAAGAAGCATATTAATAATTTTACAATGAATAAATAAGTGTATGGAATGTGTGGACATGGAATAAGGTATAAAACTAGACAAATTTCAAGACTGAGGTTTTTAATACCTTGTAGAAGGTGACTGTAGATTCTATATACCCAAGAAATTGGATAAAAGGTTGAATAGAAGTGAATATTTCTGAATTAAATTATTAAAAGAGATGATTATAGCTCTCATAGATCTAAAAAAATTGTCTCAGGGTTTTGAAACCAAGTGTGAAGTGTGCATTGGCAATTAGGGAGAGGTATTGGTACAAGAAACATATAACAAGCCTATGTAAGTTACAGGTAGAGTGGAGTTTGAAGTCAATTGAAATGTTGAAAAGGGTAAAAGAGGAATGAGGAATCCAATAGGACTATAGAGAGAATTATTAATTTTCTTAGAGTAATAAACCAAATCCATGAAGTTAATATTCATTAATTCATGTGAAACCCCATGTTCCATTAACAAAGAATTTGAATCAAGAACAAGGTAAAGAGTGAGAAAAGTGTGTATGTTTAATACAACATTTTGGTATCAAAGCCTAAGAGCTATTAGGAATTAAAGAAGGAGTAATGGAAGGTAGAGGTTGAGGAGTATCAAAAACAATCCACATGAGATTTCAAGTGGTGGATGCTATGGTGGTTGAGATGAGAAACCTACAAGCAAGATTTTAAGCCATGGAGTTAGCACAATGAAGAGATATAAACCAAGGTGATATATCTAATGTTGAAGATGAGAATCCTCATGAAGAGCAAACATAGGAAGGTGAATAAGGATAATTATAAGAGAGGTTCATTAAATCAATGCTTGGGGTGAGTTCAAAACCCAAGATGGAAGTGCCCATGTATGAGGGTAGCGTAACTGTGGAAGAGTTGGTTGACTGGATTACAAACATGGATAAATATTTTGACTACAAAGAGGTGAAGGAGGATAAGATGGTGTAATTTATAGTAACAAGGCTGAAAGGAAATTTATCCTTGTGTTAGGATGGCATTCAAGAAGAGAGAAGAAGAAGAGGCAAATACAAGATAAATTCATGAGATATGGTGGTGGCCAAGATGAAAGTCAAGTTCATCCCTAAGGATTATTAGACTCATTTGTTTAAGAAGATGAAAAAATTGAGGTATAAGGATATGACATTGAAGGAATACATGGAGGATTTGTACAAGTTAACCATTCGAACATGCCACATAGAAGATGATGTTGAGAATTTAGATAGATATATGAATGGCTTGAAGTTTTCCATTTAATATGAGTTGAGTATTTTACTACCTAGGATTATTGAGGAGGCTTATCAAGTATCCTTGAGAGTAGAGGATAAGTTTATAAGAATATAAAGTCAATCGAATAGAGGTAGGGGTGGAACAAGCTATAGAGGAAGAGGCCAACAAGAAGGAAGAAGGCAGCTAAGAAATAAAAGTCAATGGAAAGGACAAATTAAAGAAGTGGGAAATAGTTCAAAGGATTCAAGTTCATCAAATATAGCTGGTTACATCAACAGAGGTGGTAGATCCTATGGTAGAGGAAGTGGTAATGGGTGGTTTATAGGTAAATTCTTCAAATGCAACAATTTTTTAGGGCATATGTACTATAAGTGTCTTGAATATGAATAAATTGGAAGCTCTTTGCATGAAGGTCTTCTAGGGTAAGAAAAGCACCTGAATATTTGTTTCCTTCTTTGAAATATTTATTACTCATTGACAATGGAGAGCTAGAGTGTTATGAGGAAGTGATATAAGTAGATGCCAAGTTGAGATGCGAATAAGCCATAGATGAAGTGCATAGATCTCTCATGGAGAACCAAATGTGGGATTTGGTTAGGCTACCCAAAGGTGAGAGTGTATTGTTCAATAAGTGTATCTTCATAATTAAAGAAGAGGATTAAGGGGGAAAAAGTATACGGCCAAGATGGTGGTCAAGGGGTTTACACAAAAATCAGGTATTGATTTTGATGAGATTTTCTCTCTTATTATACAAATGAATTCTATTAGGACTATTCTTGGTTTAGTTAAAGTTGAGGATATGCACTTAGAATATTCAGATGTGAATACTAATTTTCCTCATGGTGATTTGGATGAAGAGTTGTATATGAAGCAGCCATAGGGTTATGAGGTCAAAGGGAAGGAGAACTATGTGTGCAGACTAAAGAAGAGCTTGTATGGCCTGAAACAAGCTCCATGACAATGGTACAAGAAATTTGATTATTGTATGTTGGAATAAGAACATCAAAGGTATCATTATGACCATTGCATGTACATCAAAGATTTTGATGATGGTTCCTTTATTATAATATGCTTGTATGTCGATGACATGTTAGTTGTAGGAAAGAACATACAACATATTCATATGCTCAAGAAATAGCTTAGTAACTCATTTTCTATGAAGGATTTGGACACTGCAAAGCAAATATTTGGTATAAGTATTTCTCATGACAAGAAGGAGAGGAATCTAATCTTACCCAATCATAGTATGTGAAGAAAGTCTTGGAAATTTTAGCATGTTGGATGCTAAATCTATTGGTACTCTTTTGTCAAGCCACTTTTGATTATCAAAAGATTAGTGTCCTAAGACAGAATCTAAAAAACTTAATATGTCCAAGGTACCTTACTCATCGATAGTTGGCAACTTGATGTATGCCATGGTTTATACTAGGTAAGATATTGCCCAAGTAGTGGGAGTTATGAGTAAGTATATGAGTGATCTAGGTTATGAGTATTGGTAGGCAATGAAATATATTCTTCAATATTTGATAGGAACCATTGATTTTGCTCTATGTTATGGTGGATTAGATACCACTTTTCATGGTTATGTGGACTAGGATATGGTAGGGAATATTGATAGTAGGAGAAGTATAATAGGATATATATTTACTATTAGAGAAACAATAATTAATTGGATTTATAGGATAAAAAATGTTATGGCTTTGTGAACCATAGAGGTAGAGTATGTTTCTACCACAGAGGCTAGCAAGGAGATGATTTAGTTATAAGAGTTGTTTCAAAAGTTGGGCCATGAGCAAGAAGTTGAGAGACTACACAGTGATAGTTAGGGTGTTATTCATTTGGTAAAGAACTCCACTTTCCACTCAAGGATAAAACACATTCAGTTACATTATCACTTCATTAGGACAACTTTTGAGTAGAACTTGGTGAAGATGGAGAAGATTCATACTAGCTAAAATCCTATAGATATGATGATCAAGGTAGTCACATTGAACAAGTTGAGACTATGTTTAGATTTGGTTGGTCTTAGTGGTCATGGATCAGTGATAGATTCTGTTCAAGAGAAATGGTCTCCAAGTGGGATATTTTTGAATATGGATCCTTTTTGGTCTATCACATGACCATAGGAATAAAAAATTTGGGCCTAAAGAGCTCCAAGGATGTGGGCATTCTCAACATGTGAGTGGAATATTCTTGTATTCTTAATTTCTATGTATTCCATATTTCATGGATTTAGTTGTTAGATGCCTTTTCCCATGTTGACTTCTTTTTGGAAAAGGGAACTTTTTCGTTGCTGAGTGGAGTTGGTTGTGATCACATAATTTTTGGAAACTGTGCCCTTATAAGGTGGATAGATGAATATGGTGAATTCCTCCTTGGGAGAGCTTTTAGATAAGTTTGATGAGGTGGAGGAGGGTTGTCACATGTTGGATAATGCTTATTTTGGATAATAATTACACATTTACTCCTCTTTTTATGGATTTTCTTCATTTTCTTATAAATACAGGGTGTAGTGTGGCCTTTAGAGGTTGATGGTTTATTTGCAAGATGTGGCTTTGAGGATCAAAGTCAAAGTGTAGGTATTTTATAAGTTTAGGTGTTCATTATAGGGTTTGGTTTAGAAACTTTTTAGATACATCATTGTGCAGGTGTAGGTGAAAGTACAGTTTTTTGTGCAACACTTTCTATAGGAGATTTTTCTTTGTGAGAGTTTATTGTAATCTTGTTTTAAATTACTGATTTATTTGAGAACTTTCATTGATGGATGTAGCCCACATTGGGTGAACCATGTTAGATATGTGTTATTATTATCTTTGTCTCATTTGTGCTTTTATATTAATGGTGAATTAAGGAATGTTTCCATTATGTATTTTATTGCATAGCTTTAGATTTGGTTTATGGTAATAGTAGATCTAGATTTAAGTGTTTTATTTATAAAATGTGCAAAGTGGAAGCTCTTGGCATGAGAGTAGAAATTAGGTGGTGCAACAAGAGGACGATAGTGTAAATGCATTGCCAAACTATTTGGAGGAGCCTAAAATAAGTGAGAGCTTGCTAACAAAGATAGTTTTCTTAAAAACCAACCAAGAAGAGAGAACCACCACAAAGGAAGACTTTATTCTAAACCATATGCAAGATTAAAGGTAAGTATTACAAGGTTATTGTAGATAATGGTAGTATAGATAACTTAGTATCTTCATTGATGGTGTCTGAACTAGGACTAGAAAGAATCAAACATCCAAACCCATATAATGTTTTTTGGATATAAAATAGTCATCAAGTCCTGGTTAGCGAGCAGTGTCATGTAGACTTGCATATAGGTGTATATAGGGATAGGATACTATGTGATGTCATTCCCATTGATTTTTTCCACATATTCTTGGGAGACCATGGTAGTATGATAGGAGAGCATTTCATGATGGGAGGGCTAACACCTATACTATTGAGAAAGATGGTTATAGGCATACATTAAAACTATTGAAGGACAATGCATAGAGAGAGACACTAGGTATCATGTTGTTTAGAGATAAATAACATATGCCAAAGGAAATAATTTGTAGAGATAATGAGGATGATAACATAATAGTTGCAAGAAAGAATTATGAAGGAGACAAGCTAGTACTAATTGCCAAACCATTAGAAGAAGAAAGTGTCATAGTTGTAGTGAATTTTTAGGAGTTACAAGTGCATAATAAGGATCTACTACAATCATACCAGTAACGTAAGTTGATTTTAAATGAATATTTTAAATGAGTTGTTTACAAAATTGCACTCTCATTTGTCCTCCATACAAAAAAAGGATTTTCTTGGAAGTTTTGTTGAGAAAGAGGCTATGTTTGGAGAGTTAGCTATGGTAGGAGAAGGCAATAACCAAGAAGAGAATGGAAAATAGATATAAGTGGAAAAATAAGTTATATTTATTGAGTATTTTTTGAAATAAACATAGGAATCATTAGCAACCATTCCAAAGACAACAAACCCAAGCATGAACAAAAGAAGCATACTAAAGCAAGAGATTGAGTTTCAAGGAGATGACCAATAGTTTGTTTTCTTTGATATGTGTGTTTCATGGGCATGATGGTTATAAGAAAAGAAACAAGTGATAAAGATGGTCAAGCTATGCAAGACACCCACTTTAATAGACTAAGCACAGTGGAATTGGTCAAAGCAGAAAGAGGTCTATGTTCCACTCATAGACCTTGGGATCTAGGAGGTGTACGTTTACATTGAAAGAGAGAACCAAAAAGGGGAATGATGAGGATATCAAGTTAGGTTTAAAAACTTTCAAGTAAATTTACTTTTCATAGACCAGGAGCATGATGCAAGAACATCCTTCTTGGATGATTGAAAATGATGAATATTTCATCAAATTTAGATTTCCCATTATTTTTCTTAGTTTTAAAATTTAAATGCTTAGGCATAGAATAGGTATGATATGAGGTTGTTTATAAATTTAGAAGGTGTAAAATGACTAGAAAATAATAATTTGTCAATATCAACACATTTTGTATAAGAAAAAGTCACTTTTGTATAGATAAGCAATTTTGATGCTTGTGTCAAGTTGTAAACTCATTTGCAAGTGATCGTTTGAATTAGTTTAGGTAGTTACTCTTGTTATAAAATTGATATTTTTGGATTTTATTCAATTATTACCATGAATTTAGAGTAACAAGAGTGTTATAATTAGGGGAATAATGAGAAGAAGATCTCAAAATGTGGTTGAAAGTCATATAGCCTTGCTTTTCTATGTAAAAATAAATGATTGACATTGTTTATTTTGAATGCTCAATGAAGGCAATGTGATGGTGCTCTATTTTATAATTTTAATATGAATTTATTATTTTAACATACATTTATTGAATGTGTTTCAATAGTTTGGTAGCATTAGTTTCTTGTTATTTTTGCTTTGAACACTATAAAGGCCTATAGGGTGGTGTATGCATAAGTTGTGTGTATACAAAGTTTCTTGAAAGTGATTAAACTAGATAAGAAAGGAATTAATGATGATAAGAAGTGAGATATGAAGTAATTTGGAACTTAACACCTTGATTCAAAGATGTAACCTATAAATAGACCCATTAAACTCCTAAAAAATTAATAACAAACATTGCAAATGGCTACTGTGTATACAAAGGTGGCATCAACCTAAATTATGTAACGGAAATTGAGACTAAAGAGTGGAGTTCAAAATTTATAAAGGTGTAAATATTATTTTAAAAATATTTTTTATGTTTTTAGATCTTGTAAACATTTGTGGGAGATCAAAACCCATTGATAGACCTTGGAAACCCTATAGACAAAGTATGTATATATAATGTCATCAAGATCTAGTGGAAAATATATACAGAGGTCAGGGGAGTATGAATTAGTGTGTTATGAATACAAAACAACCCATGGAAAACTTGTAGAAGAACAATACAGTCCTCATTGAACTGTATAGATTATTGAATATGAATTTTGAATTTTGAGATGGGTGTTTTTGGGAACTGTAGGTTTGATTGTGCATATCAGAAAAGATAATACTGGTGTAAAATGTGGAATAGAGATGTCATAACAATATTTTTAATGATTCTATTTAGGAAAGGAGGCTTAGTACAAATATTATATAACTTTCATAGAATAAGTAATTCATGTTTGGAATGAGATATAACAAAAGGCATGTTTTTGGCTTATTGTAGTTAAGGATATGTGTTACAGGGGAACTTCAAAGACATGTTTGATTACTAGAATAGAGACTTGGAAGAAGCATATTAATAATTTTACAATGAATAAACAATTTTATGGAATGTGTAGACATGGAATAAGGTATTAAAAAAAATGAATTTCAAGACTGAGGTTTCTAATACCTTACAAAAGGTGACTATAGTTCTATATACCCAATAAAGTGGATAAAAGGTTGAACAAAAGTGAATATTTATGAATTAAATGATTGAAAGAGATGATTAGAACTCTCATATACCTAAAAAAATTATCTCAAGGTTTTGAAACCAATTGTGAAGTGTGCATTGGCAATTAGGGAGAGGTCTTGGTGTACAAAAAGATGGAACATGCATGTTTAGGTTGTAGGTAGAGTGGAGTTTGAAGTCAAGTGAAATGTTGACAAGGGTAAAAGAGGACTGAGGAGTCCAATAGGACTATAGAGATAAATAATAAGTTTCTTAGAGTAATAAAAAAATCCATAAAGTTAAGATTCATTATTGCACATGGAACCCCATGTTTCATTAACAAAGAATTTGAATCAAGAACAAGGTAAAGACTGATAGAAGTGTGTATCTTGTATACATAAATCATTACCTAAGTGGATTAGATTTAAACCTTGTGTGGTTAACTAAAAAATAAATTTAGTTAAATATCACTTAATTATATTTAACATGGTGAAATTTTTTAGATGAATATATGTAATTTTTTTTAATTGCACTATTCTAGTAAAACCTAGTGGGGTTATTACATTATGTTATCATATCTAAATCTCAAACTCTAGGACTTAATGTATATGCTAATAAAAAACTATTATCCTATAAATTAGGAATAAAAATGGTGCACACTAGACCTATATGTGGGGGTAATTTTAATACCAATCACCCTATTGATCCAAATCAGTTTGCCACTGAGCAAGCTATGAAGTTGGATCAAATCCTTGTAATTATGAAAGAGACTAGGGACTGAATCATGGATATAGAATAGGAAGTGCATGGACATGAAGAGGATAATGCTTAAGAGGAACTTGAATATCATCTTACTGAGAAAGAACACCCTCAAAATCAGAGGTGTGAGGAAATGACATAGGATATGAGATCTCGAGTAGCTATAGAGTTGGCATGAGATATGAAAAATTTAAATGCACCCAATTTCAATGGAACTATATTGGGAGATGGTTTTTAATCATGGATGGTATAGATGGAGAAATATTTTGAGATTTAGAATTACTCTAGAGTCATCAAAGTAGTCTATAGAGCTTATTAGCGTACTAATGAAGAATCAACTTAGTGGGTAAGCAATAATATCAAGATGAACCTCAACTTGACCACCACCACTTGGGAATAGTTTTTGACACTATTTAAGTCATGATGGTTTCCATAATTGTACTTAAATAAGAAGCTTAAAATTTTTCAAAATATTAATAAACCAGACTTATTAATTAATGAATAATGGGATAAATTCACCAAGCTCCTTAAGTATGTACCTCAGTATATGGTAGATGAGATGTTTATGATTAGGAAATTCATAATGGGATTAAATTTCCAAATTGGTTGTGAAGTAGATGTGCATGGTCCATCTACCATGGATTAAATTTTTAAGAAGGTGGTCAACCAAGAACATAAACTTAAATCTATTACCCAAGTCAGAGATAAGTTAAAAAATAACTTTGGAAGTTCTAAACCAACTTTCAAAATGCATAATTGAAATTAGAGGAGTTGAGACTCCAAGAGTATGTTTAAAACTGAGAATTCCAAATTCAATAGTGGTTTAGGGAATAGGAATCTTGGTAATGGTTTCAAGGGTAGTTTGAATGAAAATCAATAGTTTGACAAGAAAGGACTAATTGGAGGTTTCTTCATTTATGGAGGTGACCATTATGCTTGAGAATGTTCTTAGGAAAAGTCAAAGAATAATTGTTCTACTCCCTAGTAGGGTACTTTTCATCAACAAATTCATGTGGCTATTAACAATTATTAGGTTGAGTATAAAGCTTCACCCATATAACTATCAAGTATTTTGTTCAATCATCCAGTTTTAATTTTTATTAACACAAGAACTACAAATTATTTCATTGCTCCTATAATGCCTAGTAAACTTTTTATAAAATATGGAGTTATGGAAAATTCATGGTTGATACAATATGGGAATGATTCTAAGGTTAAGGTTGACAAGTGTTTAGTCAAAGTGGAGATTAGGTTACCTAAATTCACTATAGTAGTGGATCTTTGTGCTGTATTGTTGTGGTCATATGATGTGATCCTAGGATTCAATTGGCTTATGAATCATAAAACTAAGGTTGACTATTATCTAAATAAGGTGGAGTGTCAAGATGATTTTAGAAATCAAACACAACTTCAGGGTGAGAAAATGGAGTCGAAGATAAGGTATATTTCTATAATTCAACTCAAGAAAACTCAAAATAAGGGATGTCAAGAATTTATTGTTAAGATAAATGAGATGGTTGAAAAAAAAAGAACCATCCATAGATGATTATTATTTTCTAAGGAACATTTAGGATGTATATCAAGAAGAATTACTAGGATTTATACCCAAATGAGAGTTTGATTTCTCAATTGATATCATACCTAGATTGGAACCATAGTTTAAGGCACCATATAAAATGACAACTACCAATTGGTTGAGTTAAAGGCACAACTTTAGGAGTTATTTTCAAAAGGTCTAATTCAACCAAGTGTGTCACCATAGGGTGAACTAGTTGTCTTCATCAAGAAGAAGGATGATACTCTTTGCCTGTGTATAGATTATAGGATGTGAAACAAGGTAATGATCAAGAATATATATCCATTAACATGAATTGATGACCTCATTGATAAAATATGAGGGGAAATAATATTTTTTAAGATTTATCTTAGAGTAGAGTATCATCAATTGAGAGTTCATGATGAAGATATTCCAAAAATAGCATTCAAAACTTGATATAGGCACATTGACTTCATAGTGTTATGGTTTGGGTTGATAAATGATCTGACAACATTTATGAATCTTATGAAAAATGTGTTTAGTGGTTATCTAGGTTGTTTTATTTTGGTTTTTATATATTATATCCTCATTTATTCTAAGGATGAGGAAGAGCATATAAAACATCTGGAACTAATTTTGAAACATTTACAAAAGTACAAGTTGTATGAAAATTTGTCTAAGTGTGCATTTTTCCAAAATAAAGTGTAGCATTTGGGACATATTATCTCTATGGATGGTATTTAAGTAGATACAATAAAGATATGATCCCTATTAGAGTGCTCAGTTCTGAAGAATGTGCATGTGGTAAGGTGTTTCATGAGATTAGTGGGTTATTACACTAAATTCATTTTGAGTTTCTCTAAGATAGTGAATCCAATTACCTCTCTTTACCATAATAATAAGAGTTTTATCTAGTCAAACAAGTGTGAGATAGCCTTTTAGGAGATGAAAAAGAAGCCTACTTCAACACCAATGCTAAGAGTTTGAGATCCTAATGGTCTATTCTTAGTGATCATTAATGCATCTAGGGATGGAATTAGAGGATTTATTATGCAGGATGGATTAGTTTTAGCCTATGAGTTCATGAAATCGAAGCCATATGAAATGAATTATACCCCTCATGATTTACAACTTATGGAAAGTGATCATGACTTTCAAGTTTGGAGGCATTATTTATTGGGGAAACTATTTGAGTTCAAGACTAATAACATGGGACTCAAGTACATATTCATCCAACTAAACTTGAATGCTCATCAAAGATAATGGTTAGAGTTATTATCTAATTATGATTTTTATATTAATTATATCAAAAGAAAGGAGAATGGATTAGTTGATGCTCTAAGCCATATAAGGTACATAGTAGTCATGAATACTATCAAGAGTACTTTTTGAGATTAAGTAATCAAATTCTTGCCAAGAGATTAATTATATGATCATATTAATAAATAATTATCTAATAATACTTAAAATCCTAGGTATAAAGGATTTAAGATAGAGAGTGATGGTATTTTATAGTATAATGGTAGGATGTATGTGCCTAATAGTGAGAATTTGATGACCATGATGCCAAAGGAATTGCATAATGCCCCATATTAAAGACATCTAGGAGAAACCAAGGTCATGGCTAAGCTAAGACCATTATATTTTTGGAAATGAATCTAGAAAGATGTAATGGATTTTGTATCTTGTTGTTTGGAATGTCAACATGTGAAAGTTGAACATGTGCATCTGATTGGATTGTTATATTCACATGATATACCAGAGTGGAAGTGGTAGGTGATTAACATTAAATTCATCCAAGGGTTGATTTTATCATGAAACCAACATGATATGATCTTGGTTATAGTTGACAAACTAACCAAGATAGTCCACTTCATACCAACTAACTTGATAGATGGTGTACCTATTACAAAGACATTCATGAAATAGGTGTATTAATTACGAGGTTTTCTAGATAAATCATTTTAGATAAATATATGAGGATGAAATCTATATTTTGGTTGACTCTAAATTCAGCTCTATATACATAGTTAAATTTTTGCACTATTTATCACCTAAAACTGATAGATAGATAGATAGATAGATAGATAGATAGATAGATAGATAGATAGATAGATAGATAGATAGATAGATAGATAGATAGATAGGTGGGTAGATAGATAGATAGGTAGATAGATAGATAGATAGATAGATAGATAGATAGATAGATAGATAGATAGATAGATAGATAGACAGATAGATAGATAGATAGATAGAGCGAGTTAACTAGATTTTAGAAGACCTCCTTCATATTAATTATATGGATTAGAAATAAAATTTAGATGAGTAACTTACATTGGTGTGAATTTACTTACAAAAACTCATACTAATTAGCATTAAAGATGGCTCTATTTGAGATATTATACAGAATGAGATGTAGAACACCAATTAGTTGGTACATGTTATAAGAAAAGGTAGTCTTTGGACCTAAGACACTTTTAGAAATGGAAGAGAAAGTCAAAACAATAAGGTAGAGTTTGGCCAAGGAAAGCAATAGATTTAAAAGTTATGTTGATATGAAGAGAACAACAAGGCAATTTTTTGTAGGTGATGAAGTGTTTTTTTGGGTTAAACCTTACAAAATATTATTAAATTTAGAAAGTTATTGAAATTTTCACTGAGATATGTGGGAACCTTCAATACTTTTGAAGTGGTCATTCTTGTAGCATATAGGAATTTATTACCATGTATTGGCTAGATATTTTTCAAGCTAACAAAAGTACCTAGGTAGTCATGGGATTATATCCCCTTCATTTAATGGTGAAGCTCCCATATGCTTATTTCTATTTACTTATAATTATCTACTGCTCTCAATTATTCACAAATTATATATATTATGTGTAAGTTATCTTATTTTTGGGGTATTACTTTAATCACAAATTTCATAAACCATAACATGGTGATTTTACACCAAGTAAGAAACTATTTCTGAGAATGTGTAAAGAAATTTTAGGAAATTAAGAGTGTAAAATTATAATGTGTGAGAAGAGAGAAATTGTACTTCACAATAAGTAGTTTTGTAGATCTCATTGAATTTGTACAAGTAAATAAACATTCAAGAGATGATCATATTTTTAGGAAATGACTAAGAAGGATTGGAATTTGCATTCAAATTTAAAGATAACATAAATTTTACCATTTTAATCTTCACAAATCTACCAAATGATCTCCTAAGACACAAAGTTCCATAGAAGACAATTTCTTTCTCATTCAATTTGAACCAATTTCATACAAAAGAAAAACTCAAAAATCTAAACACAAAGTTTTAGATTGTTTGAAATCTCTTGCTTCAGTTACAATTGCTATTCAAAAATTACCATCATCCTTAGGCACGTAGGCCTGCACTTATATTTATACAAAAATAGATGTCAACATTTAATTGGAAACAACTCCTTCAAAACCCATGTGCTACACTAAAACTGAGAACCATTCAAAGGCATCCTCCTAAAATTTCCCCTCTATGGCATGCAACAGCTAATGGCATGTAACACTTATTGGTTTCAATATTTTGATTAAACACAACTACTTTTCATGCAACACAAAACTTACTTTAAGTAATTTTATTTTACAAAATGACTTCAAGTAATGACATTTAGCCAAGTTACTTGAGTCTCACATTTTCTAAGAACTTAATTTTACAAGTAATTACTTAGATCAAAGTTAATTAAATAAATTAAAAGGTTTAAGAAGAAAATATACAAAGAATTAAAATAAATATTGAAATAATTCTACTTCATTAACTTTGCTTCTGCACTTCTCTCTATATTTAATGTGTTGAGGCATCATGGATTGTATTGTTGTATCATTTGGTTTAGTAAGTGATTGCCTTTCAGTCTCAAATATTAGAATCTCTTTTTCCAACCTTCGACTATGATATTTCACCTTTTCAAGACTTGGTCCAATCATCTTGATCTCATGTTGATATTTGATTAACTCTTTTATAGATTTAGTTGTGAAAAGAGTTGTGACTTTTCCATTAATTGCTTAAACTATTGATATAATTTCTTAGATTTCCTTATAATATTATTAGACCAAATTTTAGTAAGACCATAGAGATAATATTCTAGATTCACCTTTTCTACAAGATCTTCTTCTTCCAAAGTCTTCATCTCTTCACACATTGCTTCAAGAATACACAGGCAAAAAGACAGGAGATACTCTTCTTGTTTTACTTTTTTAATGGATCCTTTAGGGACAATATTTTGTTTGAACAAAAATTTCTCCCTCAAATTACTTATTCCTTGTAGACTCTCTTGTTGCAACTTGAAAATGTTGTTCTCATTCTCTATTTCCTTCCTCACTGACTTTATCTCTGCTAATTTATTCACAACATTAGCATGAATACCTAAAACTTTAGGAAAGATCTTCTAGGAAGTTTAATGCATCTTCTCCATCCATTCATCAAAAAACTTAGCCTTATCTCCAATATCTTCCACCTTAATTATTACTTTTTGGCTAATTTAATCTCCTGAAAGAATAGATTTTTATGGAACAACCTGATAACTTTGGCTATTATTTCACATAACTAGGCATTTTGATATTTCAACTTCGCTTTAGTATCCTTCTCCTCATCAAGCTTCTTAAAGAGAGTGTAAATCAAGTTATAGGTATCCTACTTCAATAATTTTGTGGTAACTTCTCCAAAGGATATCTTTGTGATTGTTAAGTCAACTTTAGTGACTTCACTTTTGCTCATGCCCTATGGTGGAATTGATACCTCTACAAACTTGTGTATTGTAAGATCAATTATCAATTTTGAAGTTAACTTAGTGGATTTGGGCTTCTTTCCTTTCCTATCAAGACTTTTCAAAATTTCAAGTCTATTTATTTAAGATTTATTACTTCTTTAGATTCTATAGTTGTCTACATTACCAACTACAATGAGAAATCTATATTAGTGGAAGTGTCCGTATGAATCACCATTTGTTGTTGGTTATTCCTTACCAGTAGTTATTATGAAACAAATTCTTATGAACCTAAAACATTTTAGGCAATACTGGGAACCATTTGCTCATCCTTTTCTTTCTATTTCTTAATCTCCTTCTCTTTCTATGTTACCTCTACTTTTAATGTTTTCTCTTTCTCCACTTCCTTGTCAACTTGCTTCTCAACTTTTACTTTCTTCTCCTTTGTTTTCTCTATCCCATTCTATGTGAATTTTCCTTTCTCAATTTATTTTTCTTTGGTAACTATATTGCCTCCTTATTGGGTTCAACTTCTTTCATTGTCTCAACTTCCTTCACATTTTCAACCATTACCCCTTCTATGGCTTCCTTCTTAGGTTTAACTACTTATTTTTGCTTTTCCTATAGTGCCTCCTAAGATGGGGTTACCTCTTCAATAGTTAATTTTTTGGCTCATTTTTAGTGGTGGGTTGATATTCTAAAGGAGGTGGAGGTGGGGAAGTAGGTGGATAAGATGGAGGAGGAGGAGGAGGAGGGGGAACATCAGTTTCCTTCTAAATGGATTTCTTGGAAGGATTGATGCCATAAGACTTTAGAGGTGACATTAGTATTAATGGATCTATGATAGGTGTAGAGGAAGTGAGAAAAGTAGTAGTAAATTCATTAAAAGAGACCAAAGGAGGTGTGGAGATAATTGTCTCAATAGGTTCCTTATCCTTTACCATAAAATATGTGTCATAAACATTTATCTTCAACTTCAACTTCTTTGTGGGTACTTGGCTTCTTTCTCCTTGCACTATTTCTTTTATCTTTTAACTTACATGAGCAGTTTATTTCATCAATTCTTTTATAAAGTAGCCTTTGTCGAGAATCCATGTGGAAGTCATGGCCAGAACTTTTGAAATTCTTTTTGAAATAGTGTTTACTTGGTTTTTACCAAAAATAATCACTAGAACTAGGGCATTGTCTCATCCTATTACATGAGAGGCATCACTGGTTATAATTTCATCATCTTCCATGTCCTCAAGAATTATGGCTAGATCAATTGTATGAATTTGTTCAATAGTTAACCTACTATTATCCCTCATTCTCACATCAAATGCATCCCTGCAATCAATCAAATAGTCTTCAAGTACATGAATATGCATGTATTCTAAAGAAACTATATTCCAAGCTATGCTTTTACAATCAAAATTTTCCCTGGCTTCAAATGGTTATGATTATAATTGTAATACATCTCCTTCTATACATTATTTTCCTTGTAAATACTTGGATAGTGGTAATGACTAATAACAATAGGAAAATTAACATTGGGATGGTGAGCGTTAGACTTTAAATCATGTAACTCAATAAAATGTCTGCATAACTCCAAAAGAATCCACTTATCATTGGGGTATATAGGTAATTTGACTAGTGTGCCTAAGAAACCACAAACTTTTATGTATGTGAAGTTGACAAACTAAATTAAAATACACCCAAACTATGAAACTATATCCCATGCTATATTTGACACTCTCTTGTGTTTCAGAGCTTCATTCAATTTGTAAATGATTTCATAGAATCATCCATCATTCAAAATATTATAATTCTTATAATACTTAAAAAAGACCAATTAAGGATAATATTCATATATTGGCTCAGTTTCCAGCATTTTTTTTTGTATTTAGTCTTGAAAAGGCTCCATTTGATGCTACTACATATGCAAGGTATGATCTCATCTTGAAATCAAAAGTCTATAATACATTATTTAACTATTGGTCCATGTTGTCACTTATCATCGTCACCCATTCAATCATGTCAAAGCTCCTGGTGACATAAATGGTTTGATGTATGCATACATCTAGGTTAAGAAACACTTGACATTATTTTCACCATTGATTATACATAATAATTGAGTAGTGTCATCTACTTCTTGAACCAAGTCTGATCTTACTATCTACTTTGAAAATCTTGAAGCTTGTTTCACTTTTTTTTGGTAGTTTGTGCTCATTATTCTAATGTACTCCACTGACTTAGTCTCCCATTGTCTCTTAGCTTTCTCCATCATTATATTAATCACTTTGGATGGTGTTGGGATCTTCAGATAGTAGTTAAGATATTAAACATCTAATCTTATCACTACATTATTAGTAGCATCTCTCATAGTCCTATTAAGGGAGTCATAATACTTGGTAGATGCTATTAAAAATTTAGGAAGTTAAGTTGATCTTAGGAAAGATGAATCTTGTAGAATCTCACTATTATTCATTGCCTACATGAGTGGAGTCTTGACTATGACTTTAGATCTCTCTAATAACTCAGTCATGAATACATGCCCTATGTTTATATCACTTATTTTAGTTAAATTAGAAGTGATGCATGATCCAATAGGATACCCCTTAAACTTGTACTTCATATTTTGATTTTGAGATTCAACTCTTTTAGCTTTTGTTTTACCTTTCCTATTTTTCTCTGGGATTTCCTCAAGTACTAATTTAGGGACTTCTTCAATTAGAGTTTCTTGCAATTTTACTTTAGCTATTTATTCCTCTAATCCTAATATTTGTTCTAGTTAACTTTAAAAAACTTGACAAGTGCCTTGAAAGTTCTGTAATTGCTCCTAATGTCTTAGAAAAAGTTTAAGAAATGAATCAAGTTGTTAAGTCAAATAATATATATAAACTGAATTTAGGTTTCAAGTAGTAGAAAGTCTTGAAAACCCCAATTAAGTCATAGTAAGCAATAGGGTATCACAACCCCAAGTTGGTCTAGATGATCTACAAGTCTTAAGCATTCAAGAATCCAGATAGGTAATAATTAAGAGGCATAAACAACTTTAGGTTTCTCTTACCTTGTGACTTTAGGTTTATCTTTACTGGTTATTTAAGTTTGAAATTCTAAGTAGTGAGTTGTGAGGAATTTGGGTCTCTTGAGATCAACTGCTTAAAGTTTGTTCAATTAGGTAACCTAGGTTGAGAATCTCAAAGTATAAGTGATAAGTAATTGCAATTATAGGTTCCACTTAGGTAGTTATATGGTTTTATCATGGTTCCATACTTTGGATTTACTAATGCAAGCAACTTAGGTTGAAAAACCCATAGAAGTAGAAGTAATGAGCAGTCATGTGTTCAAATAAGTATTAGGTCGAGGAAAACTGAGGTTGGTAAGGCACTTTGATAATATTAGGTTTCTTGAGATGAGTAACTTGTGCTTGATACTTTGGATGAGTAGCAAGTAGTAGAAAGTCCAAGTTTCTCATCTAGTTTTAACAATTAGGTTTTTAACCTAGGTCTCAATTTTGTAGCATTTTGAGGGGTTTTTTACATGACAATTGTTTGTGAAAATGTTTACATGATTTTTTACAACATATATCAATTAAAACTGACAAATAAAACCAAGTAGAATGAGCACGGATAATGACACATCCATGACAACAAGTGGAAAACTACCAAAGACAAACAAAATAAAAAATTCAAGATGAAAGCATGAAAATCAAAGGAAAATGATCTAAATACCTTAAACATACATGATTTGTGAATATTTGGATCAAAAATCACTCTAGAGGGTCAAATAGTGTAGCTCAAGGTTTGTAGGTGTGGTAAATTGGTCAAACAAATTTAATGCTAGGTGGAAATGAGGTAAAATTCATAGATATTCATATTTGATAATGTATTAATGACATGTAGTGGACACATGTGAAGGAGCCACATAAGCCCTTGGCTTTTTATTAGGTTTTTTGAACTGCTTCACTTAAATTTGATTTTAGGAGTTAAGCATCTTCATAATCTCAAGTTGGTCTTGACTAGTGATTACTTTGGGTTTGTAAACCTCCATTACTTTTAATTGTGGCTTTAGGTAAGTAAAGATACTTCAAAAACCTAATTCAATTTATGTAGTTTTAAGTAGGTTTTTAGGACTACTTTGCTTAGCTTTTGATGCAAAGTAAAGCTATTTGATAATTATGGTTTGAACTAGATAGTGCAACTCAGACTTGTGAGACTAATTTTCTTCTTATTTAATAAGTTAGGTAGCTTGGAGAACCTGAGTTGTAATGGAAATGAACCTAAGTTCTTAGCTTTTTTGATCTTCTAATAAAGATGAATAAATGGATTTTTTAATGATGGCCTTTGATAGATGTTTTTAATATTTTGGATTAATTTTGAATTAATTGGGAAGAGAAAAAAATAATCACAAAAACTACTAAAGACTAAAATTTTATTTAGGGGATTGGTTTAACAAGGACATCTAACTCACATAAGACAAAATCCAAAATTTTAAATAGGGGTAACCCAAAATTTCTAAATGTGAAATTTTACTGACACCAATTGGTTCCATCTAGAGACATCTTTGTTTTTATTAGGAAGAAAGAAACAAGGATGAGATCCTAGTATCTCTAGTTTTGAATCTTGTCTATTGGGTATAGAGTCTTTGCAAAAACTCAATCACAAAAATTACAAAATAAATAAGCAAATAAAAAATCACAAATAAATAGACAAAATAAAGAATGAAAACTTTATTTATCTACATACAAGTATTACCCTACTACTCAATTCTTATAGAGTTTCAAGTTCTTCCCATTGAAAGGCAGTGGCAATTAAATTCCATCTTGATAAGTTAGGATGAATCTATCCCTTCCAACAATGCTCATTATAGTAAATGGCCCTTTCCATAGTGAGTCAAACTTTCCATGCTTTCCATTTTATTCATTTTATTTATCCCACAGGAGGACCAAGTCACCAAATTCAAATTGTATGTCTCAATCCTTATTATCAAATATATTTTTCACTTTCATCTGGTGAAAAATAAATTGAACATGAATCTCTTATAGCTCAGTGAGGAATAGGATCCTCTTATCAATTCAATCTTTATAAGTCATATCTTGAATAGCTTTCAACAAATAGAAAGTAGGAATCTCTATGATGATTGGTATCTCAACATTTTTTCCATATAACAACTGAAAAGGAGACATACTTGTGGCTTTTTTTTGGGTGATCATGTTAACCCACAATACATCAAATAGCTTCTTATGTTAGGTTCATTGATTATTATCTACCAGCTTATGAATGATGGCCATCAAGTTCTTGTTACTTGATTTAGCTTAACCATTTCCTTGAGGATAGTTATTTGAAGCATGAACCAAGTCTATTTCATATGAGTAACAAAAATTAGTTAGTTCTATTGAAGAAATGTTGGCTACATTATCTATCACTATCTTATGTGGGACACCAAACCTTACTATAATGATCTCTTTGATGAAATCACATATAACTTCAAAAGTGGCATGATTGATTGAAATGGATTCTACCCATTTACTAAAGTAATCAGTTGCAGTTAAAACATAGCAATGTCTAGATTCAACATGCTAATAAAATCCATGCCCCACTATTACAATGGCTCACTTATTACAACTAATTTTAATGATAAAGATGGTAAATTTACATGTCCCAAGAAGTTTTGACATGCTTGACACTTAACAACCCAATCAAAAGTTTTTTGGAAAAGGGTAGGCCAAAAGTACCTTGATCATAATATTTTGTGTGTTGTGACTCATGTTGAGAAGTGGCCTCCATATGCTTTATCATGAAACTGCTCTATAATTTTTTCATTTTTTTCTTTGTCCACATAACAAAGGAAAACATCATTAATTCCTCTTTTATACAAACCATTATCCTAAAGTACATATTCCTTTGACTTTATCTTGATGGTATGTTTTTCCTTACATGTTAGATTAATCGAGGATTCTCCATAAGTCAAAAAGTAGGAAATCTTGATGTACTATTCATCTAAAATATTAAAAAAAAGCACCATGGGAAAATATTCAAGTGATTCAACTTGTAATGAAGGTGCTACTGTATTTATGTCATCAAGTTATTTCTTTGTCATCAATAGGCACAAGCTTTTCCCTCTCACTAGATTCATTAGTTTTATTTTAAGATAAAACTCTTACACCTTAGCTACCTAGCTGCCTCTTAGTAATCCTAGTTCCTACTATGTTAGAATTGATTTGACTTCATTGTTAGGTACATAGACTTTAGTATGTGAAGACAAAATGTAGTACCTATAAACATTACATGCTTTGACTATATTAAAGTCATGTTTCTCTATCTATGAATACTTTAGTTTAGATATTTTCAATGGTTGGCTCATGAAATCTATTAGGGATTCAATACCCTCATCATTATTTTTTAAGAGTATGGTTGACATAGTATGCTAAGAATAATAACAATAAATAATGAATTCTTTACTAAAATTTAGGGAAAGTAGCACTAGGGATTCACCTATAGCTACTTTAATCCTTTCAAATGCCAACTTACCTTCATCATTCCATTTAAAGGATTTATTATCTTTTATCATATCATAAATGTGGTGAGTCAACTCAACAAATCAATAATGAATTTTATAAGGAAATTGACCTTACCAAAGAATGAATGCACTCCTTTATTAGACGTAGGCATAGATAAACTTTAAATAGATTTGACTTTTATAGATTAATATTTGTCTCCTCATTTGAGACTATGTGACTAATAATTTTCCCTTTAGTTACAAAAAATATTAATTTCTTAGGATTTAAATAAATTTAATGTCTCCTACATTAGATGAGTACTTCTTCTAGATCAGCCAAGTGATTACCTCTCTTTTTAGAGAAGATTGTCAAGTCATCAAGGTATACCATCATACTCTTGTTCTTAAGATGATAAAATTCTAGATCTATTACTCACTAAAAATTTTCTCCAGTGTTGATAAACCCAAAATACATCTTCTAATAAGCAAATGTTCCCCATGGCATTGTAAAATTTGTTCTATATTGATCTTCTTTAGCTAATTTTATCTAATTGTATCCTAAAAATCCATCTAACATAGATAACATCTCTAAACTAGTAACTAATTACAAGGTGTGATCCATAATGGGAAATGGGTAATTATCTTTCAGAGAAGCTTGATTTAGATTACAAAAATCAACACATAAGCATATTTATCCATTTTTATTTCTCACTGGGATGATATTAACTAACCATTCTGAATGATGGATAGGATAGATGATATTTGCATCAAGGAGTTTCTATATTTTAGCATAAATTGTACCTGAGATAATCAAGTTAAGATGATGTAACTTTTTCTTGAAGGGCTTTACTTCTGGCTGAAGTGGAATATAGTGATGCACCTCATCTAACTAGAAGGACTTCAAGTCTTTGTAAGACTAGGAAAACACATCAACTTATCTTGTGAAAAGCTTGATGAATGCTTCCTTTTATTATTGAGAGAAATATTTTCCAATGTTGACCATCCTAAGTTCTTCTTCACTTCCTAGATTAATTTATGATACTTCTAGAGATGAACTATCACCATATTCTTTCTTTTTTACAAAAACTAGTCATGCTTGTCAAAGATTTATTATAAAGAAACTAAGCCTTTAGGGATCTTATTTCCCTTAAATTGGACTATATCTTGACTATTAGTAATCTTGGGGTTAGTAATACCTATTATGGTTTGACATGGAAATGAGCTACTCCCTTTGAAGTACAATTATTCAAAATTATCTTACTTCCCAAGGAATGCAATTATTTGCTTGTCATCATTGAAAACTTGCCATTGGTTGACATTATTTAGAACCTTTGGGTACTAAACCATCTCTACTTTATAGTTAAATTATCAAAAAAGTGTAGGTTTTTTATCTATCCTAAGTAAATATGCAGTAAATAAAGGTGAATCAGCTCTAGATTTATGATCTCAAGGAATTGAGTTGATTGAGAAAGCTACAAAGTCATGTGTTACACTTATAACTTGATCATGGTAGTGTCTTAGCTTATCTTTCTTCACCTAATACTATCTTCAAATTTGTTTTACTATCAACTCAATATCCCTTTGTGCTTTAAGAAGTCTTACTCCATTTTCCTTTGCTTGTTCAAGTCCCAACAAAAGTGCCATATTATGTTGTGTTGTTATTATTTTCAAACATGAGTTTTTAAGAGTAAGGGAATACTTTACCATCAAGTGATATAAATACTATCCCTACACCTAAAATAATAAAACTATAACTACCATCAAACTTAAGCATCCATATCTTATCTTCTTCTTCTACTTCCTCTAGTTCATGTATCTCCTTGCCCAATTATAGGTAGTAAACTCCATGATTTGATTCTTTGAAAATGATTTATGACCTTGGGTCATCGGAATTAGAAACTGTGTACTTAAAATTCTTTCCAAGATCAAGTTTTTGATTTACCCCTTTGATTAGAATGTCAGCACATGACCAATCCATCTTAAATTCTCCACCCAGATATTTACAAAAGTTTCTACTTAGCAACATTTTTTGAGAGATAGGAATATCTGTAACTAGAATTGTCATTTTGAGTCTTTTATCTGGGAAAGTTGCCAAGACAACTTGGACATCTTTAATCTATATAATTAGGAGAAATTATCTCTCCATTTAGTAACATATACCTATTATTTTATTTAATGTGAGGCTAAGAACATCAATTAATTTAGCTAGCATAACATTATTTGAGGATCTAGTTTCCGAGATACAATTGCTCAACTTAAACCCATTAATCAAAATAGGCACATAGAATGGCTCTATCCTTTCATACGTGGAAGTAGATGTGAGGTAAAAAGATGTAGCATTATTTTGAAATGAGGCTTGTTTGGGGGTAGGTAAGATACCTTTAGAGACATTCACTAAATTATTTGACCCTTTACTTTGAACATACTTGACTAATCTATTCAGTTGATTTGAATAAGACCTCAAGTACTTGGCTTTTGACATTTGAATTTTGGTTTTATTTATGTGATCCATTATGTCAAAAGATGAGATTGATGTGGATAGATCATAATTATCTTTAGTAGTATGATATATTATATTATGATTTTGAGAAGAAGAAGCTACATACTTATATTTTATAACTAAAGAAGGTAGATGACTACATCTTTTAAGAATGCTTACATCTAATCTAGAATCTCCTTTCTCTGTCTCTTTCTTTGTCTCCTTCTCTTTCTCTTTGGAAGGATTTTTACCAACTTATTGAGTCTGTGACATTGTAAACAGTGCAAAAAAAGTGACTATGATCTTCTTCAAATGCTTTTTCATAGTCACTTTCTAATTGATATTCTAGGTGACCAATGTTGGAGTCACCAGTAGGATCCATGAAGTCATATTCATCAACAATACTTTGATGAGTATCATCAGTCATCTAATCTTCTTCATTCTTTTTAATGTGATTTTTGGGATCATCTTCAATTAATAGTCTTTATGTAGGAACAATGATGTGGTTCTTGTTCTAATTATTGAAATTCCATGTAGGTGCATTCCTAGTAGGGGCAGCATGAGTACCTTAAGAAATTTGTCTTTTGACTTGCATCAAGTCATTAGACAACTTCTATAAGAGGGGATCAATGGTCTATGATGTGCTTTAGGAGAATCACCTTTAGAAATTGTTTTATTGATATTTACAACCATTATCAAGTCATCTTCAACTTTCGTAACAAGATTTTGAGCTACTACTAAATCAGTAGGATATGCTCTACACAACTAATAGCTAACCTCTAGTAACTGGGCATTAATGAAGAAGCACTTCTAATTATCTCCAATAGGCAAATCACTTTGAGGGATTTTATATAGTAATCTATTAAACTTGGAAATGAAATATTGCATGTGTTCATGTGGTTCTTTTTTGAGTTGAGTCAATTGGGTAAACAATATGTGAGAATCTTTAGTAGATTTGAATCTTTTTTCAAATTGCTCATGCATAGTGGCCCAACATACTCTAGTACTAGGAGCTAAATGGTAAAACCATTCTACAACTAAGCCATGCAAGGTCTCAATGAAGAGTCTAATTGAGACATCTTTATTCTCAATGCTAATTACTCCATAGGATATAAATAAAGTAACCAAATGCTCATCTTTACTTTTTTTCATCACTAGTGAACTTTGGAAAATTATTTCTTGACCTGTTTGGTAAGTCATGAAGAGGAGGAGTCAAATTTAAAGGACCAATCACTGCCCCTCAAGGGATGGGAAGTGGTCTCACCATTCTTCTGTAAATAATGAATTGAGGATTCATGGTTTGAATTATTCCTAAAGAATTATGTTGTAGCTGATTTATAAGATTTTGTGCTTGTCTCAAAAGTGAGAGACTAGCTCTTCATGTTTTATTTTCAATAGGAAAAATGAAATTGAACCATTCTTTCAAATCAAATAAATCATTTTTTTCTAGCTTTGACCTCTCCTTGCTCTGGTAAAAGGTAGATTTATCAGTTTGAAGCACAAAAGTTCTTCTGAGGATTACTCAAGAAATTTGGTTTATATATAAAGACTTGGGTAGTTATTAACATACATGAATTGAGTTCAATATAAACATGATGTTACATAAAAATTACATGTAGAAATCCAATAGCAGCAACACATTTATTCTTAGAAAGTGGAGTTAACTTCAACAAGAACACACTTTACTCAAAAGTGTGTGTCTTAGTTTGCATTTAATGCTTAAGATAAAAGGTTTAAAAAACACACAAATTATGGAAAGCTAAATATTAACTATTCCTATTTCAACTTAGAGAAGTAATCTATTTTTAGATCTAGGATTTTAGTTCTTCATTCCCCAACAGATTCACCAAAAACTATTGGCTATATATTTTTCAAGCTAACAAAAGTACCTAGGCAGTCATGGGATTAGGTCCCCTTAATTTAATGTTGAATCTCCCATATGTTTATGTCTATTTACTTATAATTATCTACTAATCTCAATTATGCATAAATTATATATATTATGTGCAAGTTGTCTTATTTATGGGGTATTGCTTTAATCACAGAGTTCATGACCCATAACAAAGTGATTTTGTAGCAAATAAGTAGTTGTTTCAAAAAATGTGTAAAGAATTTTTGGGAAATTAAGAGTGGAAAATTAGAACATGCAATAAAAGAGAAGTTGTACTTAATAATAAGTAGTTTTATAGATCTTATTGAATCTATACAATTAAATAAATATTCAAGAGATGATAATATTTTTAGAAAATGACCAAGGAAGACTAGAATTCACATTCAAATTTAAAGATAACATAAATTTTACCATTTTAATCTTCACAAATCTACCAAATGATCTCCTAAGACACAAATTTCCATAGAAAATAATTTATTTCTCATTCACTATGAACCAATTTCATACAAAAAAACTCATAAATCTAAACACAAAGTTTTTGATTGTGTAAACTCTCTTACTTCAGTTACAATTGCTATGCAAAAGTAACCATCATCCTCAAGGATGTAGGCCTAAACTTATATTTATACAAAAATATATGTCAAAATTAAACTAGAAACAACTCCTTAAAACCCATGTGTTGTGCTGAAATTGAAAACCATTGAGAGGTGGCCTCCTAGAATTTATCCTCTATGACATGCAATGACCAATGACAAGTAGCACTTATTGGTTTCACTATTTGGATTGAACATAGCTACTTTTCATGTAATTCAAAACTTGATTTAAGTAATTTGATTTTTAAAAATGACTTCAAGTAATGGTATTTAGCCAAGTTACTTGAGTCTCACATTTTCCAACAACTTACTTTTACAATTAATTAATTAAATTAAAGTTAATTAAATACATTACAAGGTGTAAGAAGAAAATATAAGAAGTAGAATAAATATTGAAATCATTCCACCTCATTAACTTGACTTCTACACTTCTCTCTATATTTAATGTGTTGATACATCATGGAATGCATTGCTATATCATCTAGTTTAGCAAGTGATTGCCTTTTAATCTCAAATCTTAAACCTTCTTTTTATAACCTTTTACTATGAATTTTCACCTTTTCAAGACTTGGTTCAAGCCTCTTGATCTCATATTGATATTTGATTAAATCCCTTATGGTTTTAGTTATGAAAGGAGTTGTGGTCTTTTCCATTAATTACTTGAACTACTAATATAATTGCTCAGATGTCCTTGGAAGGTTATTAGGCCAAATGTTAGTAAGACCATAGAGATAGTCTTCTAGATTCACCTTTTCATCATGAGCTTATTCTTCCAAAGTATTCATATATTCACACATTGTTTCAAGAATATGCATGAAAAAATACAAGAAATACTCTTCTTGTTTTACTTTCTTTATATATCCTTTAATGAAAATCTTTTCTTTGACTAAAACTTTCTCACTCAAAGTACTTATTCCTTGCAGACTCTCTTGTTGTAATTCAGAAATGTCATTCTCATTCTCTATTTCATTCCTCACTACCTTTATCTCTACTAATTTATTCAGAACATCAACATGAATACCTAAAACTTTAGGAAAGATCTTCTAGGTAGTTTGATGCATCTTCTCCATCTATTTATAAACAACCCTAGCCTTATCTCTAGTTTCTTCCAGCTTAGTTATTACTTGATGGATGATTAAATTTATTGAAAGAATAAATTACTATGGAAAAAACCTTGTAACTTTGGCTATTATTTCACATAACTAGGAATTTTGTTCTTTCAACTTGGCTTTAGTAGCCTTCTACTCATCAAGCTTATTAAAGAGAGTGTTAGTCAAGGTCTAGGTATCCTGCTTCAAGCCTTCCATGATAACTTGTCCAAGGGATATCTTTATAATTGTTAAGTCACTTTTATTGAATTAAATTTTGCTCATGCCCTATGGTGGAACTGATACCTCTACAAACTTGTGTCTTGTAGGCTCAATTATCAATTTTGAAGTTACCTTAATGGATTTAGGCTTCTTTCCTTTCCTATCAAGACTTTTTAGTAATTACAAGCCTATTTCTTCAATATCTATTACTTATTTAGATTTTAGAGTTTTAATCATTTATAAATAAGATGATAAATCCATACTAGTGGAAGTGTTTATATGAATCACCATTTTTTCTGGTTATTCCTTATTACTAGTTCTTGAAAAGTAGCTTCTTGTGAACTTGAAACATTTTGAGTAACATTAGGAACTATTTACTCATTCTTTTATTTCTCTTTCTCAATCTCATTCTCTTTCTCAATTGCCTCTAATTTTTCTATTTTCTCTTTATCTTCTTCCTTTTCAACTTTCTTCTCAACTTCTACTTTCTTCTCCCTTATTTTCTATGTCCCTTTCTTTGCCACTTTTCATTTATTAGATTCTTTCTCTTTTGATAACTATGTTTCCTCCTTCTCATGTTTAGCTTATTTCACCTTTGTATCCATTACCCATTTTATCTCTTCCTTGTCAAGTTCAACTACTTAGTTTTGCTTTTCCTATAGTGCTTCTTGAGATGGGGTTACCTCTTCAGTAGTTACTTTTTATAGCTCATTTTTGGTGGTGGGTTGTTCATCTAAAGGAGGTGGAGGTGGAGAAGTAGGTGGAGAAGATGGAGGAGGAGGAGGGGGAATATCAATTTCCTTTTGAATGGATGTTTTTAGAAGTCTTGATGCCATGAGACTTTGGAGGTGGTATCAGTATTAATGGATCTATGATATTTGTAGTGGAAGTGGGAAAATAAGTAGTAGTGATGTCAATAGAATAAACCAAAGGATGTGTGGAGATAATTGGTTGAAGAGGTTCTTTATCCTTTACCATATAATATGTTTCATTAACATTTCTCTTTAACTTTGTTTTATTTATGGATACTTGGCTTATTTCTCCTTACACCATTTCTTTTCTCTTTTGACTTATATGAGTAGTTTTTTTCATCAACTCTCCTACATTTCCATGCTACATTCGACACTCTCCTATGTTTCCATGCTACATTTAATTTGAAAATGATTCCATAGAAGAATCTATCATATAAAAATACACCCAAAACATGAAACTATGTCCCATGTTGCATTTGACACTCTCTTGTGTTTCATATCTACATTCAATTTAAAAATGATTTCATAGAAGAATCCATCATTCATAATTTGATAATGCTTTTAATACTCAGAAAGGACCAACTATGGATAATATTCATATATTGCCTCAATTTCCACCATTATTTTTATATTTAGCCTTTAAAAGGCTTCATTTTATGCTACTACATATAGAAAGTATGAGGTCATCTTAAAATTAAAAGTCTATAATACATTGTTCAACTACTGGTTTATGTTGTCACTTATCTTCCTCACCCATTCAATCATGGCAAATCTCCTGATGACATCAATGGTTTTGATGTATGCATACATCTATGTTGAGAAACACTTGGAATTATTTTCACCATTAATTATACATAACAACTTAGTAGTGTCATCTACTTCTTGAACCAAGTCTGATCTTACTATCTACTTTGAAAATCTTGAAGCTTGTTTCACTTTCTTTAGATAGTTTGTGTTCATCATCTTAAGACACTCCACTAACTTAGTCTCCTATTATCTCTCATCTTTCTCCATTATTATATAAATAACTTTGGATGATGTTGAGATCTTTAAATAGTAGTTAATATATTAAAAAATCTAATCTTATCACTACATTACTAGCAACATCTCTCATAGTCCTAGTAAGGGAGTCATAATACTTGGCACATGATAATATAATTTCAAGAAGTTGATCTAAGCTTGGGAAAGCTACAGCTTGTATAATCCCACTATTAGTCATTGCCTATATGATTGGAGTCTTAACTATAACTTTGGATATCTCTAACAACTCAATCATGGATGCATGCCCCATGTTTGTATCACTTATTTTAGTTAACTTGAAAGTGATGTATGATTAAATAGGATGCCCCTTATACTCATACTTCATCTTTGGATCTTTAGATTTGGCTCTCTTAGCTTTTGTTTTACATTTCCTACTTTGATCTAGGATTTGCTCAAGTGTTAATTCAAGGAGTTCTTAAATTGGATTTGCTTTTACTTCTAATTTATCTATTTCTTCCTTTGATCCTTTTGATCCTTTTGATCCTAATATTTTCTCTAGTTAACTCTAGAAAAACTTGATAAGTGCTCTTGAAATTTCTTTTGTTGATCCTACTATTTTAGAAAAAGTTTAAGAAATTAATCAAGTTGTTATCTCAAATAATATCTCTAAACCAACTTTAGGTTTCAAGTATTAGAAAGTCTTGAAAACTCTAAACCAACTTTAGGTTTCAAGTAGTAGAAAGTCTTGAAAACCTCAAGTAACTCATAGTAAGCAATAGGGTATTACAATGCCAGGTTGGTCTAGATGATCTACAAGTCTTAATCATTAAATAATCTAGGTAGGTAATAATTAAGAGGCATGTAAAAATTTAGGTTTCTTTAATCTTGTGACTTTAGGTTTATCCTGACTAGTTACATAAGTTTGGAATTTAAGTAAGTAGTGAGTCATGAGGAATCTAGGTCTCTTGAGAGAAAATACTTTAGGTTTATTTAGGAAAGTAACTTGAGTTGAGAATACTAAATTATAAGTGATAATTAAATGCAATTCTAGTTCCACTCAGGTAGTTTTATAGGTTTATCAAGGTCACAGACTTTGGATTTACTAATACAAGTAACTTGGGTTGAAAATCCCATAGAAGTACAAGTACTGAGTAGTCCTGAGCCTAAGCAAGCAGTAGGTTGAGGATAACCTAGGTTGGTAAGGCACTTTGAGAATCTTAGGTTTCTTAAGATGAGTAACTTATGCGTAAGACTCTAGATGAGTAGCAAGTAATGGAAAGTCTCAGTTTCTCATTTGGTTTCAAAGTTAGGTTTTTAACCTAGGGCTCAATTTTTGTAGCATTTTGAGGGGGTTTTTACATGACAATTGAAAATGTCTATATAGTTTTTTATAACATATATACAAGTAAAACCAAGTAGAATAAGCATAGACAATGACATATCCATGATGAAAAGTGGAAAACTACCAGAGAAAAATAAAATAAAACATTCAAGATAAAGGCATGAAAATCAAAGCAAAATGATCTAAATACATTAAACACAAATGGGTCATGAAGAGTTGGATCAAAAATCACTCCAGAGGGTTGAATAACATAGTTTAGGGTTTGCAAGTGCGGTAACTTGGTAAAAAAACTTGAATGCCAGGTGTAAATGAGGTGGAATTAATTGATATTTATATTTTCCAATTCATTAGTGACATGTAGTGGACACATGTGAAGAATCCACATAAGCCCTAGGCTTTTTATAGGACTTTTTAGACTACTTCACTTAATTTTGCTTTTGGGAGTTAATCATCTTTGTAATCCCAAGCTGGTCTTGACTAGTGAGTACTTGGGTTTGTGAACCTCTTTTACTTTTACTTGTGGCTCTATGTAAGTAAAGCTACTTCAAACACCCATTTTGCTTTATGTAGTGTTTGGAGGGTTTTTGGGACTACTTTGCTCAACTTTTGATGCAATGTAAAGCTATTTGGTAATTTTGATTTGAAGTAGATAATGCAATAGAGACTTATAGGACTACTTTACTTGTTTAATAAGTTATGTATCTTGGAGAATTTGAGTTGTATTGGAAATGAACCCAAGCACTTAGCTTTCTTGATCTTATAGGAAAGATGAGTAAATGAGTTTTTCAGTGATGGCCTTTGGTAGATGTTTTCAACCTTCTAGAGCAATTTTGAAGAAATTAGGAAGAGAAAGCAATCAGAACAAAAACTATTAAAGACTAAGACTTTATTTAGGGGATTGATTTAATAAGGACAACTAACTCACATAAGACAAAATACAAAATTTTAAATAGGTGTAACCCAAAATTTTTAAATGTGAAATTTTGGTGACACCACCACCAGCTCTTGATCTTTTACATAATGTCTTCCATGTGTCTTATCTTAAAAATTGACACTTGCAAACTTATTTTGCATAATAGAGAAGTGTTATAGTACAAGGTCCACTGGGAAAAATATTTTTAGAAGACAATGTCACTTGCAAGGACTATGATGAGTTTTACATGTTGTTTCCATATTTTTTATTTGATTTACTAATTCATGTTATATTATTTTCTACTAAATAATGTTTTAAATTAAAAAACTTGTGTTTGAATAAATATCATCAGGATGATGACCATATTTAAAGGGAAGGATGTGACATTTTAATTTCTCTTTAAGCTAAATAACCTGTTTGATCCATGGATTATTATGGTTGTTAGTTGATTAACTATTGTTTAATTAATCTTTATGTCATATGTAAATTATGGGATAGTTATATGTTGCTTAATTTACATGATTGATTTTCTATGAGATAGCTTTACTTTTATATTATGATCATGTTTGTTTATTATACAATAATATTTTATGGATATAATTATGTTTTAGGTTAACTACCTTCATTATTGTAAGGTGAATGTAGGGCAAATCCATACCTTAGAGTATGATAGAGGGAGAGCATCATCGAAGAGGATGGTGTATATGAAGGCATTGGGGGATGACAGAGAGAAAAACTGGAAACCCACACACACACCATAGTAGAATAACTTGTTTTTTTATTATTGTTTGAGTTATATAATTGTGGTATGTTATTATTTTATATTATGTTTATTTTTGTTGTGATCTTTTGTTATTCTTTGATCATGTTGTTTGTTTATGTAATTTCACTAATCTATTTGTTACTACATTATTAACTATTAGCATTATTTATGGGTTGATTGAATGAATTTGTTCATGTTTTAACATTACTTACCATTGTTTTGATAATAACTAAATAGATGTATTATGTATAACTGAATGTTTGTATAAACATTACTTTGTTGGATTATTTTTTATAGTAATAGATGTATTCTATTATTTATATTGATCGATTTATTAAGTGACTAATTATATTATAAAGTTACTATTATCATTATAATAGTTTCATAACCTATAATAAGATATTAATGAGCTATAAGTTCTTTATTAGGCATTAATGGATGATTTCATCTGGCATGATAAAATAAAGTTAATGTTTTAGATTTAAGTATAGTGATTAGGCAATTAACAAAATACTATGTAAAGTGTTATAGATAATATCATTGCTTAATAATTATATGGATATCATTGTGTTTGATGAATCTTTCTAAATTCTATGGATATTTGTTTAACATAGGAAGTTAACTTCTAGTTTGAGGACAAATGCATAGTGTTTGATTTTTTCATGACTTGTTAACATTGTCAATGGTCTTTTAAAGTCAAATATATATTACCTTGTCATATGGTCATTATGTTATCAAGAATTGTCATTTTTTGACATTGGATGAAATTATAATGTTTGTGGACTTGTCATTTATTCAATTTTCATGGTCTATGGGAAGTCGATGTTAGATTTAATAAAGTCAAAAAGCATACATATTTTGAAAAATTATTTAATGATTATTTAAATGGTTATTGATAAGTTTTTATATGATTAAGGTTTATAATCTCTCATTAACTTGAGTTAACAATCATTCTTAGCAAAACCATTATGGGAATTGGAAGGGTTTGCATCAAAAATGGTGGTAGACTATAGCTAAGTTGAGTTTTGTTGAGTTATTCTTGCCATGAATTATTCTAGTCATTTTGTCTACAAAGTAAAGGGGATAAATATGTGATAATTAAGGGCATGGAGAAGAGTAAAAGAAAGGGTAAGGAGGCATTTTAAGGCATGACATATGTGGGTATAGTAGGTAAAAGGAGAACTAAGGGGTATTCGAGCTAAGGAGTGAAGATAAAATTCATTTTCATTGGCATTATAATTAGTTGTTATAGGTTGGTGATGTACTTTAAATGCTTGTGTTGTGTTTTATGGATTTATGGAAAGGAATTGATAAAGGGTTTATTGGTTTTCATTTGTTTTTGAAATTATGAAAAAAGGGCTATATATAGGGCCCTGTGGATGCCTTGGCCATCCACAAAACCCTACATCCAACACAAGATAACCCTAAATGGAGTGGTTAGAACTATTTTTTTCCACCAAGTTTATATTAAATGCCATGTAAACTCTATGTTGATATCTATTTCAGATTTGTAAACCCTACATTTATATTGTATCATTATTTTGTAAACTTTATGTTGATATCAAACTAGTTTGGGGATATATACATTAAGGCACTAAATGTAGATTGAATTATGTTGTGTGTATGCAAAATTCTATTGTGTATAAACCTAACTAAGAATTTGGGTAAGGATGTCATATTGTTT
>JARHVA010005442.1:1182500-1206604 GCA_037957365.1 Torreya grandis
CCTCACAAGATTATAATTGAGAAGATTCATAGATACAATGTTGGGAAATCTAATTTCACTATTCCTACACACATTCCATATCCTCATACAACACAATTACCTTTACCCATGATGGAAGAAGACCCTCCTATAATACAACTATCACCACCCATGGTATGTGATGGGATTCTCACAAAAAAATTACAATTACTTGTTAATTTATAGGAAGTATACATCCAAAAATATGATATAGATTCCCATACCACTATAGAGGATGATCTGACATCCATTGAAATTGATGAATACTTATGTTGATTAATCTTCACACCAATGGGAACTAGAGAGTAAAAAGATGATTTTAAGTAACTTATGCCTTTTTTACACTAAAAATACTACTATTTCATACTAGTATAGCTACATGCCCACCTACTCAGTTATAATTAGAGGAAGATACCTCCATTCACTTAATACACATGGTTACATCTATGAATATTGGCCTACTTATATGTATTTAGGCAGATAATTCACATGATAGACCACATCAAATTATATAGATATTACTTGATATAGGATTGATGGAATTACCCATAGTTCATCACAAATCTATTAGTAGAATATAATAGTAAGAAGGCTAACCCTTTAATCATTTTCATAAGCTTAAAGGACTTGATATAGATATATTCTCAACATTACAAAACCAATTGGATAAGTTCAAGGCTCAAGGCACTGTTTAAATTACAAAAACTCCACCTCAATCAGTATAGGAACCATCATAGACTCATCATCGACATATATACTTATGAAATGATATATTGACTATATACATTTTTGTTGAGGACATATACATGCCCCATGTTTTTATAATTGAGGATTTTGATCTTAATACTTGTAATTTTGCATTTTTATAGTACATAAGACATCAAGAGAATGAAATAAAATATGCCATACATTACCAAGATTCCATAATACATATCACACTATTAGTTTCATGTGGACCCAATATGACCAACACATTATTCTTTGTTATGATAACATGATGTCATATATACATTACACTTGGAACTACATGGTTATAAGTGATGGATGCCATAGTTTAAAAATTAGAAAAATGTTTGATATTCAATCATGAGTGACACATGGTCTACATTATACATGATGGCATAGATGAGAACCACATGTTTCATACAGATACTCTAATACTACATGGGAGGCATATTACACAGTAGAAAAACATGATATTTAGATGTATAAAATCTAGACTAATGCCAAGGATAAGGACACAATGATACACATAACATGGTATGATTATTGTGATGATGAGGACTTATTTAATTCCACATATATCTAGTATATAATATTGAATGACTTCCCACCTTATCCATTATTTGATTATGCACATCACATGAATGTGATCTTGGGTCTATATAGACATTACATTTTAGTTGTACATTATCAGATTTATTTTGAGTATTTACTTATACATAACTTATATCTAGAAAATTAAAAAATAATATAATATGCCAAAACACAAAAAAATTAAAATATTTATTAATAAAATACAAATTATATATTATATGCATTACCATGTTTTTACACTTCTGATATTTGCCAGGTATTACATATGCTAACTATCTTAGTATAGTCAGATTTTATCATACATACATTCTTATTATTCTTAAATGTTTATAAATACTTATAGGACCTAGTTCCATTACATATATCTAGATTTGATACTATATAACCATTTAGGGAAGATACATGGGTCCCTCATTTGATACATTCACCCACTTGGGTGCATCTTATACATAGTTTTGATTTATAGGTTAAATCATTCTAAACTCTACATCATAGATTTAGAATTTTTATATCTTGAAAGTGATCATCCTACACCTACTTAGATTGATTATTGATTACTACCTATAGACATCCAATTCCTAACACCATTTGTGTTGAAATTATCAATCTTACTCGAATTACACTCAAATACACATTTTAGGATAAAACCCATAGAACGTGTTAAATGGTTCAAGATTTTAATGTAAAAGTGTGATTTAAGCTAATGTATCCCTAAATGGGGAAATCAATTTTATGGGATACCTAACTTTGATCAATTTATTTCAAGTCAAAATGATGATTTTACCTTTTGTGCTCTAGAACACTCTTTTATTCTAATTCATCAATACACATCATGTACCTTTGTTATTTTGTGTTGAAAACATCCTAAATGGGAATACAATTCCAAAACATCTAACATCACCTTCTAATTCTTCCCGAGTCAAATTATGACCCAGTAATATGACTTTTTGATCATTTTGATTAATTGAGGGCCAATTTCCAAAGAATTGCACAAATGTTGATTAAAATTTGTTTAAGGCTAATTAATCCAAATAAAGAGCTTAAGTGGATTTTAAATGAGATTTGTTGAATATTTATTTTTATAAATTTATTTATATTAACTACATCACCTAAGGACATCATCATATGGAGTGACATTCATAAGCCATAAATGCATAAAATATCAAGATTATGGGTCTTATTGTCCCCCAAAAATATCACTCATTTTTGGGACAAAATTTGAACTATTTTGGTCCTATAAACCAAAATTGTCTCTTCCCTTTTCTAAATTTGTCTTGGGCATTCAAATTCCTCATTTTTCAAGATTCTCAGAAATCTATGAACTCTGCAGGCTTGAATCTACGGACTCTACAGGATTGAATCTACAGACTCTACAGGCTTAAATCTATGGACTCTGCAAGCTTGAATCTATGGACTCGACAGGCTTAAATATATAGACTCTATAGGCTTGAATCTATAGACTTTGTAGGAAGAGAAATCTATGGACTCTGTAGGAAAAGAAAATCTATGGACTCTACAGGCCAAGTTCAACATGCTTCACAGGTTGATTTCTATAGACTCTACAGGAAAGAAGCAAGATTTCAAAACTTAGGTGATCTCAAAGTTGGTTCAATGACCAAGTTCAAATAAAAGAGTTCATCAGAAAGCTTCTAATCAAGGATTGAACCGTTGAACCTTGAACAATTTTGGTTCAATAGGCTCAACAGGTTCAAAGGTTTAACATCAGTAGCAAGAGTTCAACTGCTTCCAGGTTCAAAGGCTTCTATAGTCAGGTTCAAAGGATTTTACAAGAAAGTTCAATCAAAATAACAAGTTTTTGAGGCTTGAACCATTGAATTGTTAAACCATTAACCCACTTTGGTTCAAAGGTTCAATGGGTTCAAGGTTTAATAGGTTCAACACATTTGGTTCAATGAGGATCAAAAAGACTTAGCCAAATCAAAGAGAATGAACCAATTAAACCGATGAACCATTGAACCAATTTGGTTCAAAGGCTTGGTTAAATTTAGTTGGTTCAGTGCTTTATTTCACTTAATTGATTTGTCAAATGGTTCAATGGCTTTTGGTTCAATCAAAGGGTTCATCGAGTTGGTTCAAAGCTTGGTTCAAAGCTTGGTTCAACGGTTGGTTCAAAAGAGTGGTTCAATACAAAAGTTCAAGAGATCCTCCCAAAGAACAAGTGCCCTTGTGGAGGGCACTTGGTTAACAAAAGAACCCTTTTAAAGGGTCATTTTCAAAGAAGCTACAAAGGTAAGTTCTTTCAAATTTTGTTTAAGGCAGTCGAAAGATAAAGGGATTTCCTTTGGGAAAAAGACGAAGGCATAATTCCTTTAGACTTTTTGTCCGAAGGAATTCCTTCAAACAAAAAGTCTAAAGGAATTAAGGAAATTCTATGGGATAAAATCCTAAAGGAATTTATGAAGACCAAAGACAAAGCAATAATTCTTGCAGACTTTTTATCCACAAGAAATTGTCTGCAGAATTTTTGTCTGTGGGAAAGCTCTGAAGGATGTCGAAGATAAAAGGCCACCGAAGGACCCTGAAGGATAGGTGCCCTTGCGGGGGACTCTCAACTACAAAATTAAAGGAAACTTCACAAATATGAAGGGTCACCTTCCCTTGAGGAGGATGTAAAACAAGAAATTCAAAGGAAGCAAGTAGCAGAGAAAGCCTTAAAGAAGAGCCAAAGAACTTAGCAACCCATTGGAAGAAAGAAGCCCAAAGGCCATCCAAAGACCACCCAAAGGGTAGATACCCTTATGGGGGACTCTTCCCAACCCAAAGTGGATCATTTCTTAAGGCTTGAAGGGTACGTCCCCTCCAAGAAAGCTTAAATGACAAAGCCGAAGGAATTGCTGAAGAAAGTGATGTGCCTGTGGATGTCAAAGTTGTGACAATGAAATAGTCATTGATCCTTGTAAGTTTAAATCTACCAACCCAAATGCACTAAAATACTTTAAGGCCAATATTATTATGAATTTAATAAGGAATAGAGCATCAAATTGAATCAAGGACCCAATTTAATTAACCAAAAAAGGAGGAATGATGAAGAAGGATCAGATGAATTTAATAAGGAATAGAGCATCAAATTGAATCAAGGACCCAATTTAATTAACCAAAAAAGGAGGAATGATGAAGAAGGATCAGATCACCAGGTGGACATTGAAAGATGCAAACTTTCAATAGCCTAACTTGTTTCTCTACATTGAGAAAATAAAATGGGTTGATGCCCCTAAATTCCAACCTATCATCTTAAAAAAGTTCAATGCAACATGATGTGTTACTATTCCCAAGTCCGTCTTGAAGAGGCTATATAAGGGACTCTCTTGTTAGTGTAAAAAGGATCTCTCTCTGACAATCAAAAATGAAACTCTACCCAAATTGAAAGGCATTACTAAGACTTTGAGCTCAGATTGTTGATCATATTTTGTTATTGGAATAAGAAAGTAAGTGACTTTTCAAACTTTGTGTTGTGATATCTTTGTTGTTGGGGAAACTGTTATTATGTCTTTTTCCTTAATATATTTTCTGTTCCTTTAATTCAACAAGCAAAATTAGTGAAATTAGTTAGGAAGGTGTCCTGAAGTCAATTGTGGAGAGACTTTATGCCCCCATAATTACCTTTAGTGTGTTTTTTTTTTGTTTCTATGTAAAGGACCTTGGGATGACTTTGTGCCCTCATTGTCCCTTGTATCTCACTTTTGGGCAATTCAGGTGGAGACTTTGTACTACATCTCAATTTGCTAGTTACTACATCCTTGGTGACATTTTGCAATTACTACCAGGATTATTCTTGTGTTTTGTTGAATAGTACTTTTGAAAGAAGAGGAGTGCTTTCTATCATTTCCCTTGAGATTTTTCCTTTGATTTGCATACATCATCTCTAAAAAGAGAGAGATAGATGGTTTGTCCTACCCTTGAGTATTATTTTTTGTTTATATATACATATGACATATCTATAGGGAACATACCCTTAATGAGAGGAGAGATTAGTCCCCTTTTGATGTGGCAAACCTACACATTTGGATGACCAATCTTCCTACTTTGGCTGATCAGACCTATTTTGTTTATCAGTATGCTGATCAATAAAATATTTAACCAACAGTTTTTGGTGACTCTGTTGGAGATATAACCCTTATCCATTATAGACTCTAGTGACTCCATTTCATGTCTTACCCATTATCCATTTATAGCCTTACCATCTTCCTCCACCTCTATTATTTTATTTGGTCTACAAAACCAGAGCTGCAGGGAAATAGTGCACAGTTTGAAGCCTCAAGCCTCAAGCCGAAGTTGAGCCAGTCCTTTTCCATTTTTGTTCTATAATCTAGCCACTCTATCTAGATTTGTTATCTCTATTTTTCTTAATTAAATCATTGTATTTCAAGGCCCCTGGGGTAACTCTTTTGGCCCACTCAACTTGACTCCACCTCTACATGAACTCCCATGTAGTTTAAGAAAGAATTTCCCCAAATTTTTTGGTGATGGGATATTTCACCCTGATGAACACATTAAAACCTTCATCATAGCCTATGGTGTTATAGGGGTAGAATTTAAAGATGCGGTAGTCAATATTTTTATGGAGACACTATAAGGTGCTACTGTAGACTGGTTCTACCATTTTCAAGTTGGATCAATGAATGAATGGGATACACTCAAAGATAAGTTTGAAGCAAGGTTCAAGCCCACAAAAGATGCACATGCCTTGTTATCCTAGCTCACTCAGGTGAATAAAGAGCCTCATGAGCCTATGAGGGATTTTATTGCCAAATTTGACATGCTGAGGCACAAGATTCCTATGGTCACCCAGTCGACACCTTAGAACCTCAAATGCTTCTTCATCAATTCACAACTACCTGAAGTGAGTTTTATGCTGAGATGAGCTGGCCACATAGACCTTGTTACTGCTCAGGACTTGGCTACTGAGGTAGAAGATGACCTTATCTTGGCAAGAAAGTTAAGGAGAGACCCAAATAAAGGTAAACCCTCTTCATCTTTTGAATACTCACCCATAGTCACCACTGACCCAATGGTACAAAAGCTAGCAAATGAATTGCTAGCCTTGAAAAGGCAAATGGCATAAGGTATGTCTTTTGCTCCTCTATATAAAGATATACCAAGGAGGACATTCCCTAATCAACCATATCAAGGTAATGCTGCCAGAAGTCAAGGGTAACAAAATCATCTTCCTCCCCCATAGAGGAACCTTGCCCTTGAAGCACCTCCAACCAACTCAGTAGTTGGATATCTATAAATAGAGCATGTTTCCTATTTCTAGCCTGAGTTTGAGAAAGAAAATGGTGTTGATATCTTTAGGGAGGATATAAAAGAATTAGCTGGCAACTCCCACATTGGTTTCCTAAATTTATAGGATGAACTCAAAAGTGAAGGTGGAGCAGTTGAAGGATCATATGCAGCATTTACCAGGTCTAAGAACCAATCAGCTCAGCAAGCTGACAAAGAGAAGATAGAGGAGTGACCCCAACCAACAATTTCAATTACTGAGCAGAGAACCCCTCTTCCTTTTATATCAAAGGACCTAGTGATTGCCAAAGAAGTAAGCACATCAAACATCTCTACACCTTCTACTTCAAATTCATAGATCAGTCCTCCCCCTCCCAAAAACCAAAAGGATGAACTCCCATCCTCTCTTCCAATTCCATCTCAGTCATTTGCCATGATTGATCATGTCAAGAAATCCAAAATTCAGATGACTAAGTTTGAATCCCTGCAAGCCAATCTTGAGAAATTAAACATTGATGTAGAACCAAGTGTGGACTTGTCTGAGGTAAAAATTGTGGTTACTCAAAGTCAACCCCTACAACTCAAATTTTGTTTGAGCCCTCAGGCAGGGGTAATTACTTCTTGACCACAGAGGACACTCATGTCTTAGCTGATGAAAGTCCTGTAGCTGGCAATCCAAGATTTCATCCAAATAAGGCATCAAAAAAATTGGTAGGGTGTAGTACAAATCAAGAAGGATATTCCATCTTTGATGAAGAGAAATCTGTTAGAAGATCAGCTTCTGATGATGCTTGGATCTTGGAATCTGATGGCAAGAATTCTTCCATAGCTAGATACAGATCTCTATTGCTTGGATTGAAAATTGATTAGGGTGAAGAAGTCAAACTCCTTCACACCAAAGGAGATGCTAAGCTGATGGTTTGTCAGGGGTCTGATGCTAAAAATCAAAGCATGTGCTAGACTGGACCAGTAAAATAGTAAGCTATGGTGGTGGACCATACTACTATATTCCAAAGTCAGCAAAAGGAACTCTTCACAAGGAGAGCAAGGAGTTATGGTTTTTAGTTTAAAGACCATGTCCTACCATGGAGCAAGAAGAAGAAAAGGCTAAGAGGAAGATGCAAAAAATTGGTTTCCTAGTGGAGATCTCCATTCACTTGTCACCATTTCTATGGACAAAATGGTTTTCAACTAGTTTACCAAGATGGCACACTATTTTCACTACCTCTCAGGAAACAACATCTGAGACACTTCAACTCTTGAAGTATCAGATCATTGCATCTGTATATATGTATATTTGTATAGTTTTTAATTCTATTTTGTTTTGTTTGTTTCCATTTTTTATGCCTTTCATTTTTGGGTAACATGACTCCATAGCCTAATGATACACATGAAGACACTAGAGATTCTGGATTCTACTCCCTTCAATTCTTTTTACAATTGATAGAAGTTCCCTAATTGGAGCCAGTTATTGTCCCCAAAAAATATCACTCATATTTGGGACAACATTTAAACAATTTTGGTCCTACAGACCAAAATTGTCTCTTCCCTTTTTGAAATTTGTCCTAGGCATTCAAATTCCTCATTTTTCAAGCTTCTTCAAAAATCTACAGACTCTGTAGGCTTGAATCTACAGACTCTATAGGCTTGAATCTATGGACTCTATAGGCTTAAATCTATGGACTCTACAAGCTTGAATCTATGGACTCTGTAGGCTTAAATTTACAAACTCTACAGGCTTGAATCTATGAACTATGTAGGAAGAGAAATCTATAGACTCTATAGGAAAAGAAAATCTATGGACTCTGTAGGCCAAGTTTAATGGGCTTCATAGGTTGATTTCTATGGACTCTGTAGGAAGGAAGCAAACTTTCAAAACTCAGGTGATCTCAAAGTTGGTTCAATGACTAGGTTCAACCAAAAGAGTTCATCAGCAAGCTTCTAAGTAAGGATTGAACTATTGAACCTTGAATCATTTTGGTTTAATAGGCTCAACAAGTTCAAAGGTTCAACATCAGTAGCAAGAGTTCAAGTGCTTCTAGGTTCAAAGGCTTCTACAGTCAAGTTCAAAGGCTTTTACAATCAATTTTAATCAAAATAAAAAGTTTTCAAGGCTTGAACCATTGAACCGTTGAACCATTAAACCACTTTGGTTCAAAGGTTCAATGGGTCCAAGGTTCAATAGGTTCAATGCATTTGGTTCAATGAGGATCAAAAGGACTTAGCCAAATCAAAGAGAATGAAATGATTAAATTGATGAACCATTGAACCACTTTGGTTCAAAGGCTTAGTTCAATTTAATTGGTTCACTACTTTGTTTCACTCAGTCGGTTTGTCAAAATGTTCAATGGCTTTTGGTTCAATCAAAGGGTTCATCGAGTTGGTTTAAAGCTTGGTTCAATGGTTGGTTCAAAGGAGTAGTTCAATACAAAAGTTCAAGAGATACTCTCTAAAGGACAAGTACCCTTATGGAGGGCACTTGGTTGACAAAAGCACCCTTTGAAAGGGTCATTTTCAAAGAAGCTAAAAAGGTAAGTTCTTTCAGATTTTGTTTAAGGTAGCTGAAAGACAAAGGGATTTCCTTTGAGAAAAGATGAAGGCATAATTCCTTTTGACTTTCTGTCTGAAGGAATTCAAGAAAGTCCACGGGAGAAAAGCCTAAAGGAATTTCTAAAGGCCAAAGACAAAACAATAATTCTTGCAAACTTTTTGTCCATGAGAAATTTTCTACAGACTTTTTGTCTGTGGGAAATTATCTGTGGACTTTTTGTCCATGGGAAAATGTCTGCAAAAAAAGTCTGTGGGAAATCTCTGAAGGATGCCAAAGACAAAAGGGCACCAAAGGACCCTAAAGGGTAGGTGCCCTTACGGGGGACTCTCAGCTGCCAGATTAAAGGACACTTCCCAAAGATGAAGGGTCACCTTCCCTTTGGGAGGATGTAAAACAAGAAATCCAGAGTAAGCAAGTAGCAGAGAAATCCTTAATGAAGAGCTAAATAACTTAGCAACCCGCTAGAAGAAATAAGCCCAGAGGCCATCTGAAGAATACTTGAAGGGTAGATAACCTTGTGGGGGGCTCTTCCAAAACCAAAGTAGATCATTTCTCAAGGCCCGAAGGGTAGGTCCCCTTTGGGAAAGCTAAAATGATAAAGCCAAAGAAATTATTGAGGAAAGTGATGTGCCTGTGGATGTCAAAGTTGTGACAATGAAATAGCTATTGATCCTTGTATGTTTAAATCTACCAACCTGAATGCACTCAAAGACTTTAAGGCCAGGATTAACAAGAAGCGACTAAGGAATAGAGCATCAAATTGAATCAAGGACCTGATTTAATTAACCAAAAAAAGAGGAATGATGAAGAAGGATCAGATCACCAGGTGGACATTGAAAGATGCAAACTTTCAATAGAGTGACTTGTTTCTCTACATTAAGAAAATCAAATGGGTAGATGCCCCTAAATTCTAGCCTATCTTCTTAACAAAGTTCAATGCAACATGATGTGTTACTATTCCCAAGTCTATCTTGAAGAGGCTATATAAGGGACTCTCTTATTAGTGTAAAAAGCATCTCTCTCTGATAATCAAAAATGAAAATCTACCCAAATTGAAATGCATTACTAAGACTTTGAGCTCAGATTGTTGATCATATTTTTTTATTGGAATAAGAAAGCAAGTGACTTTTCAGACTTTGTGTTGTGATATCTTTGTTGTTGGGGAAACTGTTCTTATGTCTTTTTCCTTAATATATTTTTAGTTCCTTTAATTCAACAAGTAGAATTAGTGAAAGTAGTCAGGAAGGTGTCCTGAAGTCAACTATGGAGAGACTTTGTGCCCCCATAATTGCCTTTAGTGTGTTTTCTTTTTATTTCTGTGTAAAGAACCTTAGGATGAATTTGTGCCCTCATTGTCCTTCGTATCTCACTTTTGGGCAATTCAGGTGGAGACTTTGTGCCACATCTCAATTTGGTGGTTAGTACATCCTTGGTGAAATTTGTGATTACTACTAGGATTATTCTTGTGGTTTTCTAAATAGTACTTCTGAAAGAAGAGGAGTGCTTTTTGTCATTGCCCTTGAGATTTTTCCTTTGATTTGCTTGCATCATCTCTAAAAAAAGAGAGATGGATGGTTTGCCCTACCCTTGAGTATTATTTTCTATTTATATATACATATAGCATATCGATAGGTAACCTCCCCTTGATGAGAGGAGAGATTAGTCCCCTTTTGATGTGGTAAACCTACACATTTGGATGACCAATCTTCCTACTTTGGCTGATCAGACCTATTTTGTTTATCAATACGCTGATTGACAAAATATTCAACCAACAGGTCTCTCATGCTTCATTAAGACCCTCCATGCCTCTTAAATGCCCCTTTATCGCAAATATTTATTAGGGATATTTATGAATTTAATTATATGGTTATATTAATTCATGCCCACATATATCAATCTTGAGATGGACGGTCATGGTTAATCTTGATCAATATTAAAAATCTATAAATAGAGAGACCATGAACATCACTTTTAAGCTTAATTTGTGTAAAGTTATAATACAAAATTGTTTTCACAATCCTTTACATTTGATTATTGATTTTAGTTGTAATCTTCATTGATAGGAAATTTTGATAGTTACATATCATGAGCTTAGGTTTTGTGGAATGTTACTAAGACATTGGAGGATTTTGTCACTATTTTTGATGAAGATAAGGATGCTTGATCAAGGGAGAACATGTTTTTGAGCCACTCTTGGAGGATGAATTAACTTGGGAAGGTATAGGTTTCTTTCTTTCTTTCATCTTCATTATCAATTCTTGCATGAATAGATAGGCTTAATTCAGTTTACTTCTATGCAATTTTCCTTTGATTTATTAGACTAATGTTTGAATAATCATGTTATGTAATCCTCTCTACATTTTAGTATACTTGGTGGGACATAATATCACAAATTTGGTTAAATTTCACCTACAATCAACCTACTAACCATTTCCATGCAGGATCTTAGAGTGTGGAGGAAAACAAGATAAAGATTTGAGCAAAAATCCATTTTTTTGTAAGCCATAATTTTGTTCTCAAGACTATGTAACCTAGTCTAATTATGTGCCCAAGTCATCCCAACTTAGCCTTGACTTGGCCTAAATCACCCCAAATTACCCCACTTAGCACCACTCAGCCTAAATTGGCCCCAACTCATCTTGACTCACCCTGACTCAGCCTAACCTAGCCCCAACTCAACCCAACTTAGCCCAAACTCACCTTGACTCAACCCAACTCAGCCCCAACTCAACCTCAACTCAGCTTGAATCACCTTTACTCACCCTAACTCACCCTGAATCATCTTGACTCACCTTGACACTCTTGTCAATCCAACTCACTTGTCCAACCTTACTCACATGTCTAACCTTACTCTCCTATCAACCTAGCTCACTTGTCAACCCAACTTGACTGTTAATCTGAGAGCTAAATTATTAATGTCATTTTCCCAAACTCTTAAATGCTTCAAATCATGACTTTATAATTGTATTTTTATAAGTTGAGGGGGTATTTTAGAAGTTGGTTTCAATGCTTTGAACTAACCAAACTCACTTTCATTTAGGTTTAAAATGAACATGCTTGATTTCACACATTTAAATTAGTGCTTAAAATGAACCTAAGATTTGGATAAGTCTGAGATACATTTAATTTAGTACTTAAAACACATCATAACTCTTGAAATTTTTAAATTTGGTATTTTAGTCATGAATCTAGGCTAAGTCTTGAATATTCAATTTGGGCTTAAAATGAACATAGGTCTTTATTTCTTCATGTCACCTTTTTTGTGCAATCTTTTACCATTTTAACAATTATGGCCAAAGGCCAAAAATAACATCACCGAATATCTTATTTGGTGCTTAAAATTAAATTAATTTTTCAAGTTTATATGCAATAAGTGATTAATTAATTGATTGGCAAAAAGAAGGATGTTGTGTGTATGCTTTTCCATCCATCCCCTTTAGGGAATTTTTAGAATCAAAGGCACTGTCCTTATTACAAGCATGCCTAGTCTAAGGCATAAAATGAATGTCAATTCAAGTGCTCCCTAAAAATTCACAATAGTATTGGGTGATCTTGAGGTGACTATAAAGTCTTTATATTATGTCTTTTATTTTATGCAAACTTGGCTTGTGAGGGGGATTTCATCACCTCCCATGAGTTCTCTAGGGCTAAATCACCAGGATGTATCTGTACTTTGGACTCACTACACTAAGAAAGTGGTAGATGTAGTGGTTGTGAAAATGGAAAAACCTTTTTAGAACAAGCCAAGTGCCATGGATAACAAATTAAATTGCATTTTTTTTGAATCATTTGGCATGAAAGTCATTGTGTAATTGATCTAGTTAGAATGATCAAAAACTTGATAGTTTTATTCAACCCCATATTACCATACCCTTGTTAGGATTTAGATGATTATTCTTGGTATGTTTTGAGACTAAATCTTATTTTTAATTTATAAACCATGTCAAAATCAATTTATTTATATGCCACTCTTTTTTTTAAAGAGGCATTATGTGTATTTTGGTCATTTTTGCTTGGTATGTTTTGAGACTAAATCTTTTTTAATTGTTTATAAACCATTTCAAAATCAATTTGTTTATACACCAATATTTTTTTAAATAGGTGTTATGTTGGCCATTTTAAACCACACTTGCTCCTTGAATTTTTTTTGTTAAACATGTTTGTCTGTGTGTGTTATTTGGACCTCATTTATGTGTCATCATGCATTCTGCTCTTATCTAGCTTGTTTAGTCCAATCCTAGTCTTCAATGTTGTATTTTAAATTAACCTTGTCAATTTTGGATCCAAACATTGATTGATTTTGTTTATGCCTCAATTCATGATGTTTATATATAGATCTTTCTATTTTGAGTTGCATAACTTCAGTTAAATGATTACCCAAAATTGAAAACTACTAATTATTTATTTATTTAAGCACTTATCCTCATCATTGTTTGTGCCTTTATTTAGGAGAACAAAAAATTTATCCAAAAGACTTTGATGTTAGTTTTTTTAATGCAAAATATTGGCACAAACCATTTTAAGATATAGCTCCATCTTTTCGACAAATGTTGAACCCTATTTCTTTTAGGCATCACTTTTCAAAGTTTGCAGATCTCTAGGTCTTTTATTTCTAGAGATTTCTTTATTAAATGTATATATGTATATTTAAACTTATGTTGGAGTCATGGATAATCCAAATTATTATAGAGTGGCTGCACAAAATGACTTTTAAGACATTAGTCAAGACCACAATGGTGATATTATGGTTTGTGAGATAGATTTCTATCCACCTCATAAAGATTAGTCGTGGGAACACAATCAAGATCCAATTTATGATCAAACTCAATATTGGGATTGTTGGGTTTATTAGGAAGACTTGGATGCTTTAGCTTATGTTAAAAACCAAACTTAGATGCATTCAATCATCACCATTTTAGGATCTCCTCCTTTGGTTTACATGAGCAACCAAACTAAGAGCTATCTAGTCATCACCATTTAAGGATCTCCTCCTTTATTTTTCATAAGCAACCAAACTAAGAAACATCTTTTCATTACCATTTTAGACCCTCCTCCTTTGGTTTACACAAACAACTAAACTAGAAAGCATCCAGTTATTACAATTCCTGGCCCATCACTAGTTATTGATGAACCTATTATTCAAGAACCTCCATTTGATGAACTAGTTGTGTTTGATCCCTTATTCAATAGTCTCATTTTTAGAGAGTCCATTATTTAACCACAAACCAGTTTTCCTATTAAAATAAAAATTCCCCACTTGAGAAATTCTATGCCGATCTTTGAGCTAAAACCTGAACCATTACCTCTTCAAGAGCCATTTTATAAGGATCAAAATGTGTTCAAAATTGATATTTTATAAACAATTGTGAACCAAAAATAAAATGTTATTTTTTAAACACCCATTTGTATTAAGTCAAACTTTGATAAGTTACCTATTCATATTTTACCTATTTTTAAAAAGCCTTATCTCCTTGACAAGCTAGTCTTGGTGGAGTTGTCTCTTGATCTTTTCCCACTCATTGAGGAGTCTCACTTTGATAGACATGATTTTGTTGAGATGTCCCTTGAGAAATACCCTCTCTTTGAGGGGATTCACTTAAATGAGACAATGTATGTTAAACCCTTCCAAGATGAATCAGTTTTTATTGAGCCCATTATGCCATCATAGGCCATTACTTGTCAAAAATTTAGCATTCAATAAAACATTATCAAAATAACCATATCAAATGAAGAATCTAAATTAGATTCAAGTTATAGTTTTAAACTGACACTATATTTAGTAGCAAAAATAGAATCAACATTAGTTGAGACATTAGATTTAGAGTCCCTTTCTTTGGAATTAGATTTAGAAATAGATTATAGTCATGGTTGTTACAGAATTGGTTACAATTGCCTTGTGGATCAATTCAATTATATTTATGATCTTTCTATGATTTTTTAAGATGATTAATTCAGCATCGACATAAGCTTTCCTAGTATTTTTTATGAGGATTGTGCTTCTTTTAATCATCCCACCATTATTCCCACCCAATGTAGCCATTATATTGGCATTCCACCTCCCATAAATGTTGATTGGGACTGATAGAATCACACTTTGTTGAACTACATCCATGGTGACATATCATTTGTAGAATGTCAATGGGGTTAAGACCAAATTCATGTAGTAGAAGAATAATATCCTAGTGAAACATGTTTGAATGAACTAGGAGATGATCAAAGTTCAAACTCAACATCTTCTAGTAAAACCTTTTCATAGGCACTATAAGACAATCAAAGTTAAATGTTAACATCTCTTTATGAAACCTTCTTAGACTTAATATGGGATGACTAGAACAAATTCATTGGTGAAAACCTCATTGAGGCACCAATAACTGAGCATGAAAATTATTCATTTTTTACTAAAGATATTATTAAGATCAAATCAAAATAGCCTCCAATATAAAACACAATCAGATGGTAGCTACTGTCAAGATCAAGCAATAAAACAATCTGGTGGTCTTATCGAGAGCATATTTAGAGGTATTTATCCCCACCATAACCAAAATTATGTCAAATATGGAATCAACAACATTACATGTGATTGAAAGTCCTGATCTTTATTTTTTCCCATTCATTATACATTTTATTATCACCCACCTATTTATTACCAACTTATCTCATTTATCCTAACATTATTTACCATCACTAGCAGCACTTTCCTTTGTTAAGGTTATAAGGATAACTTATCTCAACATCTGAAGGAATTAGAATCAATGATCAATGAAGATCACAAAAACATTATTGAGATCCAGATCGACAGTGAGTTCTTGATAGATAAACTTTTATATAAGGGGGTTAGATAGAAAATTTTTAACTGATCATTTTTATTGTCTCACATATTGACTAGGATGTGCATTTCCATGATAGTAAGAGAAGTAGAACCATTTTTCAATTTTCCAATTACCATTTTCTATTACCATGACTCATCTCTTAAGGGCAACCCTACAGACTCTTTTTAGGAATTATTATACCATTGTGATCCATGAACCATGTTATTTAAACAACATTGACTTGAGGTCCTTTGGGACTATGTAGGTAGTGCTCAAGTTCTATTGAGGTCAACTCAGTCACCTTATTTATGTTCTCTCTATTTTTCAATCATTTCTTCTAAGTTTGAACACTCTCACTATTTTATGAACAACCTAAGCCTACACTCTCACCATTTTGTTAGTAATTTAAGCCAATCGTTGCCTGGGATTAACTTTGTTTCCAATGTAGCCAATTGTCTTCTAATTTTTCTCTTATACCATTTCTTTATTATTGACCAAGGCTTATTCTTATTCATCCTATCTCATCCCATTTTGATCTTGGTTCCTTTGGTTCACCCTAAACTTTCTATGGGGGATTCTAATATGATTTTAGGATTTTTTAAATTTTGTGTTGAATGACAATCTATGAAAGTATTATGGTATTTGATATAGAAAGTTATTTTCATCTATCATATTATTTGGTATCACTGGCTATAACCACCTATGGGTAGATTAGTATTATTTTGGTACCCCTGATTATAATCACCTTTGGGAAAATCAGTATTATGACATTGTTTCCTAATTATAACTGCCTATGGGAAAATTAGGTATAATGCCTTTTTATCATGCATTATAGCATAATTTGGTCATTAGTATTATAATTTATCTTATCCTTCACCTTTGTTTGCATACTTATTGTGACCTAGTTAGTTTTTCATCACCTTTTGTGTGGAAAAAATTACTGTGACTTGGGATTACTTTGGGGTTATATAGGCCATGCTCAATTTATGTCAAAGTCAACTAAGTCCCTTTTATCATACACTCTCTCCATATTGTGAGAATTTTGAGTTGTTTTGGTGCACTCTCACAATTTCATGATTTGGACCATTGTGTATCTCTTAATCCTCAATCAAGTTGAGATAATTAAAAAATTTCAAAAAAAACAACATTCAAAAACTCAAAAACATTTTGTGTGTTTTTATTTGATTATTGTTTATTGTCTGGTCTTTTATTTTATTGTTTGGTCTTGATTATTTTTTTAATTTTCCAAGTACATCTTGATGGTCCACATAGATATTTATTATTCATATCTTGATCTCATGTTGTTAAGATGTCTTGTTTTCTTTGTCTTTGTCTTTGTTTTTTTGTTTAAATGTAAATAGTTGTAACTCTGGTTTTGGTCATTATTTTACCATTATCCTTAGTTATAGGTATTCACATTTGAACCAGATCAATAAAATTAGAATCTTATGTAATTTTAAGTTATTCATACTTATGATGCCTAATTATTTTTCTCTAAAATTTACTTTGTGCTCAAGTTCCATAGTCTTAACATCAACATCAACTCTAATGACTAGTTCTTAAGAACACTATGCATAATCTAGGCTCATGATATGAAATTAGGCATCTAGGTATCATGCATTTTAACACTTGAATCTATGCTTAGATGTGCATCTCTTTGTATATATTATGAGTCTAATCAATTCTTGGTCAATTTTATTTAATCCTCATTCCATTTTCTCCCAAACTTGGGTGAACTACATTAGCCTAAAGTTCATGTTAAAACATGAGTCCATGGAAATATGTAGATAGCATCCACTTGTCTTATACATCTAGAGTTATCTTAGCCATCTCCATTATTATTTTCATCTCTTTCATCACTTTGTGTATTCTCATATGTTGGGTTTTATATGGCTTTATAAGCCATTATACCATCGCATGTACATTTGCACCTACTCACTTTGACATATCTATTGGGTTATATCCTTGAGCTATTTTTTATTATTAATTACCCATGCTAAGGCATAACATCTAAATAATTTTTAAATAAAATCATCCCTACAGGGGAAAAACCATTATTTATTTTTTATTAGTGATCAAAATTATCCCTACTGAGGCAAAACTATTTTATCATGATCACATCTACTCTACTGGGCCACTTCTTATTATCTTCTCTTTAGAGACCCCATTATAGTGGTGTTTCCCTTTTTAAAGTATAATGTTCACTCTTTTCCTCTAATTCCAAGCTCTCAACACTAATGCCCATGATGGAAATATTTAGTGTGTAACTTGTCTCTTGTCTCAGGATTGATCAATGTCATAATCACATAGCTTGTACTCTCAAATTGGATATGTTTAGAGTGTGTCCCTTACTTTTTTGGATTGTATCTTTTGCAATCCCCCCATATTTTAGGTCTATTATACCTCTAAATTATATTTTGAACATTGATGATAATCATGGGTGAAAGCATTAGCTCATCTGGATGTGATTTATTACATGGGTTAATCTCTCACTTTTTCTCTCTTTTTGAGAGTCCATCCTCCTCTTTCATCCTAGTATGTCCTCTTAAGGGGGAATCATAGGTCTATTGCAATTTATTCTTCATAACTCTTTGCTTTGAAAATATGTTTCTTTACTTAAATGTCTTGTTATGCCTTCATAAATAGGGGCAAAATGTAAACATCTAATTCCTAACACCATTTATGTTAAAATTATCAATCTTACTCGGATTACACTCAAATGCATATTTTAATCTAAAATCCATAAAAGGCAATAAATAGTTAGAGCTTATCATTTACAAGTGTAAATTTAGGATAATGTATCCATAGATGGGGAAATACATTTTATGGGATACCTAACTTTGATCAATTCATTTCGAGTCAAAATCATGATTTCACCTTTTGTGCTTTGGATCACTCTTTTCTTTTAATTCATCAGTACACATCACATACCTTTGTTATTCTATGTTGGCAACATCTTAAATGGTAATATGGTTCTAATGTATCTAACATCACCTTCTAATTCTTCTCGAGTCAAATTATAACCTAGTAATATGACTTTTTGTTTGTTTTGATTAATTGAGGGTTAATTTCCAAAGAATTTCACAAATGTTGATTAATCATATTTACGTCTAATTAATCCAAATCAAGAGCTTAATTGTATTTTACATGAGATTTGTTGAATATTTATTTTTGGAAATTGATTTCTATTAACTACATCACCTAATGACATCATCATATGGGGTGGCATCCATAAACCACAAATGCATAAAATATCAAGATTATTGGTTTCCCATGCCTCATTAAGACCCTCCATGCCTTTTAAATGTCACTCTATCCCAAATATTTATTAGGGATATTCATGGACTTAATTATATAATTAGATTAATTCATGGCCACACATCTCAATCTTGAGATGGATGGTCATGGTTGATCCTGATCAATCTCAAACATCTATAACTAGAGGGGTCATGAACATAATTTTTAAGATTTATTTGTGAAAAGTTATAATGTAAATTTTTTTTCCACAATCCTTTTCATTTGATTATTGGTTTTAGTTTCAAGCTTCATTGATAGGAAAATTAGATAGTTATATATCATGAACCTAGGTTTTGTGGAGTGTTCTTGAGACATTAAAGGAGTTTTCCACCATTTTTGATGAAGAAAAGGATGATTGATAAAGGGATAAAATGTTTTTGAGACACTCTTAGATGATGGATTCACTTGGTAAGGTATAGGTTTATTGATTTATTTCATTTGGCTTTCATTGTCATTAGCAATTCCTGCATGAATAGATAGGCTTAATTCAATTTAATCTTATGCATTTTTATTTTGATTTATTGGACTAATGTTTGAATAATCATGTTATGTAATACTCTCTACACTACTACTCTATACTTAGCTTATGTACATCTTATCTCTTATACATATTTTTATCACATGTTCATGCATACTTTCATTTCTAACTTTCCTAGTTTAGACTTGATTTTGTCTCTATGCTTATTTGATTCAAAGGCATTTGAATATGACATTTATCTTAGCTCTACACCACTTATTTTAATTATATATATTATTTAAAAATGTGACCATATCATTATGTCTACCTTATTGATTGTGTATGCAGACATTTGAACATGTCCTTATATGTCTCACTTTCTCAAATTTGGTGACATGTGCCCACATCCCTTGTATTTTGGTCTCTTGACCAACTTTTTGTATGTCATGTGTGTTGTGTGTATGTTTCCTTATATGGATCATTGCCATGAAACTTACCTCTTTATTATTACACACTCCTTTTTTAGATGCCATGAAAGACCTCATGCATCTCCACTTCCTAATTGAGTGTCATGATGGACATCATGCCCCATCCACATAGGTAAATAATTTATTACTCAAATTTATTGCTCATAGACATTATTATATCTATCTTGATATCCTTTTGAATGTTAAATCTTAACATACATCATACATTAAAAACTTATGCTCATATTATCTTGCATTATGATGTTATTTATGCACATTACATTAGTTTATTGTGCATATATCATATATGATCCAAATAATGCACATTTTCAAAGATTTATTTTTAAGGATAGTTTTTTTAAAAGTTCAAAAACTCCATTCAAACTAAGGGGGATTCATATAGGTTTATCATAGAGATTAGGATATCTAAATGCACTAAGACTATAGTTTTTAGTTAAGCCTAGACAGTTATGTCGTAGTGAAACACTAATGTTAATACTAGTGTCCAAAATAGATGTAAGTGTGTAGGGGCTAAAAACATACTTAAAATAAGAACAACAAGTAGGTATCCATATAATACATTAGATGGAGATTAAAAAAAATAACATGCAGGCCCAAGGGGTAGGTAAATCAAGTGAAATAGGATGGAACCAAAGAGGTTCATAAGAGTTTTTATCACTAGATGTATAATTCTTAGTGAAAATGCATGTACATATAAAGATATTATAAATATGTGTACTTGTACCAAAATAGGTTTCTAAAAAATCATTTTTTTTGTCTTTAAATTTATTTTCAATACATGAAAGTGAAGAGAGAGACCTACTATAACTAAGAAAATGCCATTTTTTCTAACTTTTCTATATGAAACCTAGATGAATCTACATGTTTCCTTTTTTTTGTTTTATTAATTGAGTATGAATGTACCTATATGTAAAATAAATATTTTAATAACATTAAAATGATTCAATAAGAGTTTTATATTCTAAAAATAAAAATACTATTAAGTTCTTAACATTTATTTTTACTTATATGAAATCAAAATAAACTTCTAATATTCCTAGATTGGATAAACACTAGATATGAATAATGCTTTGTTTTTATTAATATTAATGTATAAGCTCTGATTTTATATTATTTTGAGATTAAAAAAATTTTCTTAGCTTTTTAAAAATAAGAGAAATTAGAATTGAAACAATACTTATTGCCTACCTAGGCTAATCTAGGGTTTTTTAGTTACTTTTGTGTGTGTGTGTGTGTGTGTGTGTATGTGTTTGTGTGTGTGTGTGTGTGTGTGTGTGTAAAAATAATTTTGAGATTGAAAATTAGTTATTTTTAATGATTTTTTATTTTTAATGATTTGTTGTTTTTAATGATTAAAATTATGTGTGTGTTCTATTATAATATTCACCTATAACTTTGATGCAATATTTTTATACTATGAATGAATCAAATGAATGAAAAGAAACAAAAATACTAACTACCTTTTTTGTTTCAAATATTGGGAAAGTAAATGATTATTTTCCCATTAATTTTTTATTAAATATAAATATAGCCTACCAAAATATTAATTTAACTAATCTAATCTAATAAAATAATAAATTGAAAAAAAAAAAAAAAAAACCCAACCTGATCAAGGTAGAGAGTAGTTAGAAGCATGTTGTATGTGTTATTACTATACTTAGTATTACATCTCCTTTATATATTAAAATATTTCAATAAATTTCTAACCATTAATACGAACTAATGAATTCTAAAATAATGGTAAGAAGAAGAGTTACAAAATCCCAAATAAAGAGCAGTTGATCTATGGCTAATTGAGTGCACTATTTGTAAAGACTAGGTTACAAAATCCATGACACTTTCTTGATTTAAATGGTGTATTCAATAACAAAAAATAGAGGGTATAGCTTTGAAATAATGGTATAACTATAAGTCTTTTTTAAAACATCAAAACTCCAAGATCTAATGAAAAAATTTGGATCCAAAATCACACCAAAATTGGCTTGCTTATAGAAGAGCCATGGAGGTTACATGAAGCAATTTAACTAAGTTTAACTCAAATATATCTTAGGAGGGACTCAAAATGGTTGAAAATATAAGAGGGAGTGAGATGGACTATATTGGAGGTTAACCTAAGGCAAAAAAAAATAATAAATGCAAAAGTAACATGCAAAAATGTGTGAAAGAATGACTCTTAGTAGCTAAATTTGGAAGATAGGGAGGAAGTGACATAAATTCCCCCTTTTATAGGGGTAATTATAAAACCATCATTAAAGTTATATAACTACCATTATGCTTTAATAAATCAATGTTAATTTAATATAAAACTACCCTAATTGGATAGAGTTACTACAATAATTTACAAAATCACTTGGTGGTTCTAAAATATATGCAATGGTTCTATAACATTGGGCAGTGGTCTTGTCACACTAGGTAATGATTCCATCATGAAAATAAGGTTTTAAAAAATAGGTTTTCATAGGTTACCAAAACAAATTAAAATTATTCTAAAGGAAATTCAAGATAGAATAAGAAAGAAATATGGATAAGTGGCTAGAGAGAACACTTATATGAGCATTCATGGGGATATCACTACATCATCATTTGAAATTTTACTAAACATGTTTCACCATGTAATTTTTAGGTGCATAAAACACCTAGGAGTATTTGGATGTGATGGCCTTGAAGTTGGTTAGGTATAAATTATATTAGTTCCTTAAACACTACTACATACTTGACCATAAAATTTTTAAAGTCAATTGGTTGGATATAATCATTTAAAGAACCTATGTGAAGAGAAAAATTTGGGAAATGATTTCATGAGATATTTCTATTACAATTTTCTCCATACAGTGAGAGTTGATGACATTGGTAGAGAATTTAATAAGGCATTTTAGTTTATATTAACATTAATTCTTAGATAATTACATCCAAATATATTTAAAAACCCACAAAATAGGCTCAAAAATTTGTATAAATTATGTAAAAAGAACAACCTCACACCTACTCAAGGCTAAAACAAACATGTTAGTATTGAGGGTATAGTATCCTACTGAAAGGTGAACATTATGAGATTTAACTTTTGTAGGGAAATATTCCACCATTGGTAATAATTACATCTAAATTATAATAGATGTGCATTAAATAATATTCTTGTTTATCCAATTGAGGGTGGATGAAATTACACATGCTCACGTAATCAATTTGAATGGTAAAGGATTTTTTTCTTGAAAAAAACCCTTTACATGCATTTTTTGAGGAGTGATTACCCCTATTGTGTTATGCATAAAAAATTATAGCCATGATTTTTATGTCCTTGGTTCTTTAGTTTATTTCTCAAATTCATCCAAATGTGAATAAGTAGCATCCTCCCATTCATCTATATTAGATGGGGAATCAATATTAAGTAGATACATTTTTTATTTAATGAATTTGTGATCCCCGATCTATTTATCATCATAATTATATAATTATTAAGTATGAAATATATTGAGAGGGGGAGTGAATCAGTATATTATATATCTTTTACTTAATTTAATTTCTTTTCTTTATACAATTAATCACACATTCAACATATGCAATAAAACTGAAATAATAACATGCACACACGAGAGAGAGAGAGAGAGAGAGAGAGAGAGAGAGAGAGATGAGAGAGAGAGAGAGAGAGAGAGAGAGAGAGAGAGAGAGAGAGCGAGAGAGAGAGAGAGAGAGAGAGAGAGAGAGAGAGAGAGAGAGAGAGACCAAATTTTAAGTTGAAACCTAAAGTGGGAAAAACCATAGAGAAGATCCATAAGTATATGAATGAGAACCAACTCAAATTACAAAGTTTGCAAGCACCAAATTGTAGAAGCACTAACCACTTTGCCGAATACCGACACAAAAACTATTTTTTAGCACCAACCCCTTGAAAATATTTGTGAACACCAACCAACAAGAGCACCAAC